>JAECUM010095706.1:0-64669 GCA_016617855.1 Megalonaias nervosa | reverse complement strand
TAAGTGGCATGCAAATGAAAATAAAGGATATAAAAAGAATACATGACAGGCTTCGGAAACAAATATAAAGGAAGACTGGCTCACGTGAAACGAGTATATGTATAGAAAGCCCCGGTCAGATAAAGATTCAGAAAAACGCTGACACCCAGAAGGAACTCCAAGGCAGAAATAAGAGAAACGGAATGTCACCTCCCAAATGTCGTCATTTGGTTTTAAAAAAAAAGTTCGAAGTTTATAATTGCTTAGAAGGAAGACAAACTGAAAAAAAAATATAGTCAAAACTCATCCCAGAAAGTAGTTTGTGGAAGTTAAGTTGTGGAGAAAGCTACAAGTAAATCGAAAGCATGTTGGAAAAATAATGTACGAAGTTGATATTAAGAAAACGCGCATTCCAAAAGCATATTTACAACTTGCACCGAACGTTTTTGTGTGAAACCCAGACGTGGAAGTCAGTCTGTCAGTGTTCAGCCGTTGTAAACCAAAATATATCGACCAAGTTGTGGGGGTTTGGTATGTGGTTGGGGTGGGGTGCTCCCAATATTTTATTAAACTATTGTAGAAGTCCCACCCAGGCTCGATTTTGGTTGGAAGTTAAATTAGTGAAAGACAGATGTAAAACTCCGAGCCTGCAGTCAGCCATGCCGACGGTTAAATGGTTAAATATACAAAAAGGTTGAAATTCAATGAATAACAATTTAATAACAATTCAATAGTCAGATGATTCAAATTTCCAATTACACTCCTTCCGCTCGACCCTTTAATAGCCTGTTGCATCACTTGATTAGCAATGTGAGATCGATTTCCACCTGTCCTTGTATTCTACTCATCTGTGGTATTCTCTCTCCAATTTCTCCCAATTCCTTCTCCTCTTCCTCACCGACTTCCTCCAAATTCCTTCTCCTCCTCCTCGACTTCTCTATACTCCTCCTCCACCGCTTTCTCCTCCAGACTCCTTTTTCTCCTCCTCCACTTTCTCTCCACCTTCTCTCCACCGACTAGACTTCTGTAGACTTCGACTGTTCGGCTAGTCTCATTTCCGTTTCCACCTCTTGGAGACTCGGGATTCAATTGAATCGGAAGTTCTCTGTCCCCTAAAAAGTTTCCTGTGAAAACACAAGGATGGTACAATATTTTTCTATAGCCCTCTCATCTCACACTACACACAGTCTATCATCAGATAACGGCTATTAAATTTCTTCGGTCACGCATTCATTCACATCGAGATACCCATACGTTCTTGCATGGTAAACAAACGTCATAATAAAAAGCACGGTATCAGTTACTTCTCATATATACATCAATAAATTCCGTCACATAAATACAGGCCTGGCGCGTGGTGCTTTTCTTGTGTTTGCGATGAATGTTTGGCGCCTTTCCAAATTTTTTTTTCGAATAAATTGCGAATAAAACGCACAGGAAATGAAAAGGCGCTTGTGTGCATCGCGCACTTTGCACACGCAACCAGTCGGGTATGCATAAATACATATTCCTAATCCCATTATACTAAACAATATCATAGTAATCAGACGCATTCTTTTACCTTACACTCATACAAAGTACACAAATATTGAAATATCCTTGCTCTGATATACACATACGTCCATACTAACTTATCTTACATACTTCAACCATTTTCCAAACTCACAATTCAGGCATATGTAAATTCTAACAACGCATTCATAGATGTACCAGTTTACTACGAAGTAACCTAATAGCGAATTACAAAATTAATTCTGACACACAAGCTAACAGTCTACATAATTCTCTACGTAAAACGCAAGCCCATTTCTCAAATACGCACGTAAATGAAACACTACAAAGAAAACCAATGTATTGCTTAAAGGCAAGACAATCAATCGCATGCCGATTGCGAAAGTTGAAGCTAATAGGGAAAATATCCTAGATGGAAGGCCGAAGGAATTGGTTGAGTTCAGACAGCATAAAGAGCAAGTCAAATGCCAATAGGAAGAGATTAGAATGCAGTGATCGTCAATGAAATTGTTTCAGAAAACCCCATGTCATTACGACAATAACAAACATTATTTTGAAACAAAATCGCCAAATTAGTATTAGTCACAAATGTATTATATTTTTCGATGCATAGTAAATGCTGCACAGCAACTTAAATTGATATAACCAGAGTGGGTCAAACGATTTCAATCGATAGCTTGAACTCAAGATTTCGTAACGTCGCCGTTGTAAGCAGAAGAAGCCAACATAAAGTCAAATATAAATAAATTTGTATACAGAATGAAGGAAATAGGTCAAGCATATTATTTATCATATATGTACAAACTTATTTAATTTCAATCTAATCGTACGGGCTTGAAAAAGCAGGCATAGTTCACTTACTTCCCTCTCGAATCAATTTGTCCGCCACGTGAAAATGTTATGAGATTAGTCATTAGCGGAATTTGTCGAATGCTTGACGTCACTACTTTTGGCGCACTCCCGAAAAAGAACCGAAATACGAGTTACTACAGCGACTTAATTAAGAGGTGGCACCTCTTAATTCTAATCTGAATATTTGTATGTAGTTTAAACCTAGCATATCGATTCTTTAAAAGAACGGTTAATGTCAGATTTTAAATTTTTTTTTTAATAAGTCTTTTTCTTTCTACCAAACATTAGATCAGAAGAGTAGTGACATTTATGAAAATGCGGCATTAATATCTGCTAAACATCTCGTGGTTTTCAGGTAAAATTTTGCTACAAGAGTTTTTTTTTTTTTTGTTTCTTTTTTTTTTTCTTTTTTTGCAATTAATGCCATAACTTTCCGACACATAATTCATCATCATCATCATCATCATCATCATCATCATCATCATCATCATCAGTCCCGTAGTCTGGTAGAACATTGGGGCACCGCACAAGACCGAACAACCAGCTTCCTCCATTCCTCTCGATTTTCCGTCTTTCTCAGTGAGTAGCTCAGTGTCAAGCCTGTCCACTCTCGAATGTTGTCTTCCCACCTCTTTCTCTGTCTGCCTCTCTTTCTTTTTCCTTGTACCGTGCCTTGCAGGATTGTCTTGGCAAGTCCTGATGATCGTGAGACATACCCATACCACTGCAGTTTAATATTTTTCCACTGTGGTCAGGCGGTCTTCGTGAGGCCCAATGGCTTGTCTGATCCTTTGCCTCATTTCTTCATTGGTGACACGGTCTTTGTATGAGACGCCGAGGATCTTTCGGAAGCATCTCATCTCGGTGGCCTGTATCCTTTTCTCTAAGTCAGCTGTTATGGTCCATGATTCACAGGCGTAGAGAAATATGGAGATCACCAGTGAGTGCATCAGTCTGACCTTTGAACTGAGTGCGATGTTCTTGTCGTTCCAGATGGGCTTCAGTTTTGTCAGCGCTGCTGATGTCTGTGCAGTCCTTGAGAGTACTTCAGGCTTCGATCCCTCATCTGTTACAATTGCCCCCAAATACTTGAAGCTGTGTACTGTTTCTAGCTTCGTACCTTGGACCCTGATGTCAGTGCTGATGCCCTTGGTGTTGTTGATCATCAATTTGGTCTTCTCTGCACTGATTTCCATGCCGTAGGCTGCAGAGATTTTGTCTAGGCTCTCTGCTAAGCTAGCATGTTCTTGCTCATTTCCTGCTAGTCCATCAATGTCGACGGCAAAACGTAAGTTAGTGACTGTTCTGCCTCCGACGCTGAATGTCCCTTTATGCTTTTCAAGCGCGTCAGCCATGATTCTCTCCAGAAAGATGTTGAATAGTGTGGGAGAGAGCAGACAGCCTTGTCCGACTCCGACTGTCGTTCTGAACCAGCCCCCTATGCTGCCGTTGAAGTATACTGCACTGGTGGCCTTGTCATACAGGTGTTCTATTACTGTGATGAGGTTGGCATTGATGTTGTACAGTCTCATGGTCGCCCGCAAGGCTGCATGCCATACCCTGTCAAATGCCTTCTTGAAATCCACGAAGACATGGTACAAATCTTGCTGGTGTTGGAGGTATTTCTCACACAATATCCCTAGGTTGAGGATCTGCTCTGTTGTGCTGCGCCCTACTCTGAAACCTGCCAGCTCCTCGGCAATGATCTTTTCAGCCTGTGGCTTTAATCTGTTCAGCAGTGTCCTCAACATGACTTTGCGTAGATGACTTATAAGACTGATTGTACGGTAGTTTTGACACTGTTGCAAGTTGCCTTTCTTGGGGAGGGTGATGATCAGTGATTTGATCCACGGTGATGGCCATACTCTTGTTTGCCATATCTTGTTGCAGATGTTTGTGAGGGCGCTAATCATTGCTTCTCCCCTGCTTGGACTAGTTCTGCTGGGATGTTGTCCACTCATGATGACCTCCTCTTTTCAGCGATCTCACTGCTGTTTCTACTTCTTCACGTAGGATAGGGTGGTTGTCGTTGTTAGTTGCTGGAGGGACGTTCAGTACCTCGGGATCTATTGTGGCTTGGTGGTTGTAAAGTTTTGCGCAGTACTCTGTCCATCTTTTCAGAATGTCTTTTTCTTCTGTGAGGCAGTTTCCGGCTTTGTCCTGTAAGGAGGTGACTCGCCGTTGGTTTGTGCTTGTTAGATCTTGGACCAGTTGGTACACTTTCTTGCTGTTGTTCCTTTTCAAGTTTCCCTCAATGTCTTTGGACTGTTCTTCTATCCAGTTCTCTTTTGCTTTTTTCATGCTTTTCTTGACTTCCCGGTTGACTGCCTTGTATTGCTCTGCCCCTTCTGTATCGTTCTTTTTCTTCTTCAGCTCCCTCCTCTTGTCACACAGGTTCAGGACCTCAGCTGTGAGCCAGGGCTTCTTGACTGGGCGATGTCTACCAAGGATCTCGCTGGCTGTTTCGGTCGTTGCTGTATTAAAGGTGGTGATCAATGTGTCCACGTCTGTATGGTCAGCTTCGAGGATGGTGAGTGGTGCAAATTTCCCACCAATCATTGCCCGGAAGGCTTCTGCTACTTCGGGATCCTTCAGTTTCTCGAGATCAAACTTTATTCTTGTGTGGCTCTCGTTCTTGGCCTTCTGAGGTTCCTGGAATTTGCTTGTTACAGTGACCTTATGCTGGCAAACACCTTCGGCCAACACAAAGTATCCAGAAGATGGACATAGCACAGCCCAAGTGGAGACCATCACAGTCAGATCGACTACATCTTGGTAAAGAGGCGCGTACAGTCAAGTGTAAACATCGCCAAGACTTGAAGCTTTCCCGGAGCGTACATTGGAAGTGACCATGATCTGGTGATGATGACCTTCAGGCTACATCTAAAGAATGTCAAGAAAGAGAGCCACACATAATTAGCGAATGTAAAAGTATGCTGTAACTTTTCAAACTACATAGTAGAGGGATTGTTTTAATATATACAAAAAGCTAGACCAACAAGTAGATCTCCGCTTTTTTCTGACATTAATGGTAATGTCAGAGAAAAAGCGGATATGTACTTGTTGGTCCATCTTCGCCGGCCAAGGTTCCGATGTGTTAACCCTACCTACACCTGAGCAGATCGATCTGATATTTCAGTACTTCAGGTCTATGAATTTCATTGGATGCGGTGGCAGGCCACCGCATCCAATCAAAATCAAGTTGTTCAAATGTGAACAGTGTTCCTACATGATCGAGAGAAGGGGAGCACACAACTGGAACGGACTCATAAATGAGCAATTTTCCCCTGCCGGCCCTTGTATGTAAAAATACATCCTTTCCGTCCAATACACTTATATTGGCTTCTCCCCGGTACGTTGTCAAAATTTCGATGTTAAACTTACTCAGTATCCTTTTGAATCGAGTGTCTCCGCCATTTCGGCCGATGAACAATGCACCGCTGTTACGTATCGAAACCTAGCGGATACTTACGGGAGCATAAGCAGGGAACCAGACTAGCTTGACAAGCTTTTAGACCAGTCTACCGGTATGAACCCACCATAAAGTAGAAACAATGTCAAGTCACGAGATTCAAGCAGTAACAGACAACCAGGGCGAAAAACCCAAATTAAAGCCATGCTGCGCTTGCCCCGAGACTAAAAAACCTAGAGATGCATGGTAAGTGCGACTTTTCAAGGATTAAAGGAAAAAGAGGATATATCACGATGAATGATGAAATTCAAACACGTGGTATTCAATTATATAATTAGTGATTATTAACGTCTGCAGAAGGTCTTAATGGTTTTTGTAATGCTATTATAATATGAGTAATTTTACCCTAGTCATTTAGTTAATGTTTTCTGTTCTTTAAATTGAATAGAAAATGAAACGTTTAAAACTTTTTACGATGCGAATATTTAGACCTTGCATAGATTATCAAGGTCACACCCGTTCCGTTGCCTAATTTGACTCGATCCTGTTTTGACGCAATGTCATAAACTCCCCGTAATCAAGGAAACGCATCTCTCATTAACGTCACATTGTTTACACAGATCAAGACCGATTCGTATAGACAGACACTTTTTGAACCTTAAGATTACTATGCTTAAGCGTGATATTTGTAAAAATGCAATTCAGTGGGTAATCTATCTTTGGATTGATTGGGGTCTTGTTACATCTTTGTAATGCTTCTACCATAACCCATAAGACAGTAGCTCGAGAGCAGGCCAAAAGTTCATATTAAAAAATAGCATAGATACAAAATGTCAGTCGTTTTCTCTTTAGTAGTACAGTTTAAGATGTATCACCTGATATTTATGTTTTTCAGTGCTATGTCTTACTGCCTAAATAACAGCCTTGTGTAGTGTGTTTCCATGTCGACTGACAGGAAAACAAGAGGTCAAATTTTCAAGAATATTTCGTACACCTGGCAGCCCATATTAATACTTTTCCATTAATTTAAATCTAATTGATATACTTAGTTTTCAGTTTTTGTCCAGATGGAATCAGATCTGTCTATACCGAAAAGATGCATTTTCATGTTCCACTGTCATACATTTCAGTTGGTTGGAATGCGATGGTAGCTTCATTTCATTCAAGGTATTTATCATCCTTTTAACCAATTTTGGCATTCCTTGCTTCCATTGCATTTCAACCAGCTGAAATGTAGGTCAGTAGAGCTTGAAAACATGTCCATTTGCTGGTGTGAGAATTTGAATTTATTACAAGAAAAGACATAGAGTAAGTAAAGTCTGCCTAAATTATCATGATTTTATTTTGTGAAAAAGCATTGATATGTGCTGTCAAGCATGTGAGATGTTCATGAAAATTGGTTTCTTGTTCCAATGTGATTAGAAAATTGGAATATGCTACACAAGGCCGCTATTTAGGCAGTATGACATAGCACCGAAAAACGTAAATATCAGGTGATATGTCTTTCATTGTAGGACTAATTTCTATTCAGCAAAAGGGAATTTTCACACATGTCCAAAATGAAAACATTTTTTATGATACCCAGAACTAAAATAATGCAGTGATTTTCGTTTGTTCTGGTGGCCTAAGTGGTTAGAATGTACACCTTGGATGCATGAGGTCATGGGTTTGAACCCTGGCCAAGTCGTACTAAAGGCTTTTAAAAATAGTACTTGCAGCAGCCATGCTTAGCACTCAGCATTAAGAGGTTAGTGGATTGGTTGGCCTGGTATCAGGATAATGTGACTGGGTGATACATAATGCTAAATGTCTGCAGCACGATGTCCCAGTGCTAGACATCACTATAAACTGCCACACTTCAGACATCATAGCATTATAACTGAAATTGTTATGTAAAAATCTAAATCACACACACATACTGTGATTTCATACGTTTTGTATAAGTACTGTATTTACCGTATATATTGGGACATGATAAAATACTTTTTTGTCCTGTCCATAAGTTGAAACTTTTTTCCACCTAGGTCACATGTTCCAGGACTTAGGAAATGATATAAATTTGTGTTGAATTTGCACACCCACCCACCCACCCCCGCACATTGCAATAAAATAAATAAAATGCTTATTGGATAATAAAATGAAAGAAACTCATGGTGTATTATCATTTATTCCTCTTTTTTTTCCATCATGAGCATGAACAAATAAAATATATCCACAAACTCCATATATGTAACATAGGTATCCATACTGTAGCATGTATGTCTTACGTCCAACAACACGACACATTGCTCATTCACGTGAACATTGAGAAACAAATCGTATTTGGTTATACTCAGAGGTTTGAATATGTTATCCAACTGAAAACTGGATCAAACAAAATTGCAAATGAGAGTGAAATAATCAACCTATTGCTTCAAGACGTCTGCCATTCACGCATGACACGGTGTTGGGTGCAAAATAACCAAGATTGAATTATATCCAGGTCAACTATATCACTGTATCTTGCAAAAAAATCATTATTTGAAAATACATTCACTTGAGTGCAAGTGACAGTCTTTTCGTGAGCATGGGTTACAAAAAGTATTATGTAAGCAAGCTATTGCTGTGTATGCTGTTTACCTGCAGACATCAATGCCTGTTTGTATTAATTATAGCTAGACATGACAGACAAATAGAAGCCGGGTGGGGAATAAACACAACTGGCAGCAATTAGTAAACTCATTTGAACTTACCAACAGGACATCAAACACAAAGGTTATTTTTATTACAAAGCAAGCTGACCTCAGAAGCCGACTCTGGATACTTTTAACCTTTTTTTTTTTTTTTTTAAGGATATCAATACAAAGGTTATTTTACTACCAAGCAAGCTGACCTTGGAAGCCGACTTTGGATTCTCTTAAGTGTGCCAATTTTTTTTGGTGTCACATTCAAAAGTTGGCTGAGATATGGAAGCTAACTTTGGTTCCTTTTCACCAGTATTCACGGGAATTTTGGAAAGTAGATTGAAACAATGGAAAAATTTTAAAGTGACACAATATAGTGCTTCATGCAGAGATATTGAGGACCCAGTGTTGCTCAGAAGATTTGGAGAAAATAAAATCATTTGATGAATTTGTGAAGGCAAGAAGAGAATAAGATCATTTCACAGACAATATGATCATTAACATGGATGAAATTCTAGTGTATTTTGATCTCATTCCTGGATGGACTGACGATAAGGTGGGGGTTAAAAGTGTGAGAATTAGCATGACTAGTGCAGATTTTAAAAAATGTGACTTTAGTCCTTGCAGTTCCCGCTTCAAGAGATGTGTTGCCTCCAACGATAATTTTTCACGGCATGAGAAAGCTTAAAATATATTCATGCACTGAAAGAATGGATCGTACATGCAGGAAAAGGGTTGTGTTGACAAGATGCTGCTTCTGCAGTGGATTAACAAGTTTTATCTCAAGTACACAGTTTTATATTGTTTAAAACAAAATTTCAGTTGGAGTGCATTTTTCAACATGTAATTTTTGAATGATTTAAAAGGTGTCTCACAACTTATGACTCAGAGAAAAATGATGTGTCCCAGACCATACAGTGCACAAAAAATAATTCCTTTGAAAATTGATTTATGGTGTCCCAATAAATACGTTGTCCCAACAGATACAGTAAATACTGTCAATGAAACAAGGGGCTGGTAAATTTTGACTGATATTCCATAATCTCGGACTAATTGAATTGTTATTAATTATTAAAAAGAACCCTCACCTGACTATAAGTCTGATGTCTTATTTCTGTCAGTTTTCAGTTTAGTACAAAAATTTGATCTTAGTACCTTAGCAGGTTTGAGTTCATTTTCTGATCAGCAAAATGCCAGGTGACAGCCATCATTTCTAAAGAAAGTTTATCACAATGCTGTGGTTAATAACAACTTATTTCTATGGTGGATCAAAAAGAGTAATAACAAGAAAAAAATGGATCATTCCTTGGTCTCCGAACTACTTTTTAAATTTTTCTTGCTTCAATTAAATAGTGGATTTTCCATCAGCAACTACTTAGGATGAAGTAGACTTTTGTTACTGTTCAGGAGTAAGCATGATCCTGTACCTTGGTTGTGGAATCAGATGACAACTGCACCTAAGTATCAAGTCTCAACAGTAAGAGGATATTTTGTCATTTTCAAAACTGTAGATAGTAGATGGTGCTTTCTGTGCTATAGAAATGGATTGGCAGTAGAATGGATAGAAACCTGATTTACAAAATGCAGAAAAAATATTTTCAGGCCATAGAATTTGAACATATAGTTTTGCTGTCAGGTGTGTGACCTTCTATTTAGTTATAACTATGCCTGGATTTTTCTGTTGTAGTAGTGACACTTATGTCAGCATATAAGGGTTCATTGAGATGGCTTGTGTGTGGAGGAAGCACAAAAAGAATTACATTCCACTTTTGTGCCCACTGAGTAAATAAGATTTATGCCCATCATAAAGTATCAAGGTTGTAGTTCTTTCTTTTCCTTAGTGATGGAAGATGCTCCATAATGTAAAATAATCCATAAAAGAGTTTGACCACCCTGTTTGTGACATCTTGTCGGCAGATCCAGCCGGAGCCCTCAATGATAGGTCATTGCTTTATCTTTTGCCAGGAAAAAAACAAAAAAAAAAGGAGGCATGTGAATTCCTTTAGTATTAGCTCCCACAGTAATGGTAATATCTGCAGATCAGGCAGATATGTGGATCAGTGTTATTTGCACATAAAATCTTGGATGTAGGTGGTACGTTCTCCATGTTGATACCAAGTTGTTAATGTTATTTATCTTCTAGAGTGTGTAGCAGCCAATTTTCTTTGAGGATTTTGCCCAGTTCTCTCTAGTGCATTGCAGTTACATCCATGAATGCACTTTTTTTGCTCTGCAGATGTGTAGCTTCTTGGTTTTTACCATTTTAAGATCCTGTCATCTCTTGAAAAATCTCTCGAGTCAATCATCACTAAGGGATTTTTCCACTTGACTGTGGTTCCTAGGGACTTAGCAAAGTCTGTTGCCATATATTTGACATAGCCGTAAGTAAATCACTAATGTCAGCCATATACTTGAGACCAGAAGAGCTTAAGGAGTGGTCTGTTGTCTGTTGTCCATCTGTACACAATTTTGGTATTGCTACACCTCCAAAACTACTTGCAGGATTGCCTTGAAACTTTACACACATTGTCTAGCTCAGGTGCATCCAGCCTTTTTTGGCTGATGGCCAAAACAGGTAAAATACTTAAATTAATGGGTCACCTGAGCAAGAAAATTTTCATATCACTAATTATGCATATGAATTAAAATGCATATTTCCAAAATGACTGCCTATATGGTTGTGGGCCGCACATGTGAAGTACTGAGCTGCATGCAGGCCACAGGTTGAACACACCTGGCCTTGTTGGTCCTAAATGAAAATGGTGCTGCTCGGACATCCATTGTGGCCACCACCATGGCCAAATTGAAAATCTTGTTATTTTCTGTTCGTCATGAAAGGATGATCATATCAACATTGGGTTATCTAAAAGACTAATTATGATGTCTAGTTGGTGCTAAATGAAAATGGTACCAACCTGCAAGCAATGATACAATGCTATATAGTTTGCATAGACCACTTCCTACCAGCGTTGAACTGGCATGTTACAGTGGGACATAGTCCTGGCAATAAAGATGTTAATTTTCTTACACAAGTATTAAACATTGGGCAGGTATATCATGATCCATTCAATGTATGCCTATTTAGCTTTGAGGGATTTCCCTCCAAAGCTTGTTACATGATTTCTGTTCTTTTATTACTAAGAATAGTATTTGTTCATAATAATAAAAAAAAAAATTTTCTGTTAGCTCATTTGGTTCTGAAGAGGCCATCAGGTATGTGATAAAGGGACATATCTTAAACTCTTATCCTAAAAGCAGATGATTTACCTCCCTTGATACGGTTTGACTGCTTTTGCACACGGGGTTGCAGCAGGTCCTGGAATCCGGGAAAAATTTTGGAATTAAAAATATAAATTTCAAGGGCCTTGAATAGTTGTGGATTTCTCAAACCTTGCAAAGTTTTGGAAAAGTCGTGGAATTTCTGAAAATGGAATAAAAAAATAACTGCTGATTTTATTGAGCTCAGAGCACAGATTTAAAAAAAAAACTTGTTTAAAATATGATGAGTAATTTACTTTAACAGATATTGAGGTCACAGAGTTTCGTGAAATGGCCCTGGAAAAGTTTTGGAAAAGTCATGGAATATGTTTTTGTTAAGTCTGCGGGAACCCTGTGCACAGTACTTGAAGCAGTACATAATTATTTCAGTAGAAAATGCGCATAAATGGCAATTCTTAAAACATTATCTAACAAATACTTTGAGATTTGTTTTACAAGTTTTCTATAGAGAAATAAACAGAAGGGAAGACTTGAAGCAAACTACAAGCATTGAGAGAGATACTGGTATTTTATATAACATAACAGAGGGCCATGATTATCAAAATCTTGTAGGCTGTATTCATCCCATTTATACTGTTTCATGTACCAATATCACCAGACCTATCAAACTTTCTATATTCTCAACAATCTGATTTTTCAGTATTATAGAAAAAGGAGAAGAACACTGTGCAGATTTAATTGAAGCACACAAAGAATGCATGAGAAAACTTGGTTTTAAAATATGACATGGGCACACACATATATATACAAGGTAAGTTCATGACAAGCTTGATAATACTATATATTTGTGAATACACAGTAGTGCAGAAATTCAGTGCCTAATGTAATGAAAATATGGAGATATAAAAGAGAAAGAAAACCAAATAGAATCGTAAATAATCCATAGGAGTTTTGATTTGGTTGTTGAATCTTTGTTACTCGGGGAAGAATGCAAACAAAATATATGAAAAAATGTTCATAATTAAAAACTGAACTTGAAAGTTTACAGGATTCATGAAATCTCTTAAGCTTGAAAATCAGTAGCTCAAATGGCCGTTGTATGCATAATGTGCAGATGATTTTTATGACTTTTTCAGTTGTTATTCTTACAGTTACAGATAGTTTTAAAAATAATAATAGGGGCCCTGTGTGACCAAGTGGTCTGAAGTGCTCATCTTTACAGTTTACTGCCATCTCACCCCTGTCCACTTGGATTCAAGCCTTGGGCTCAACCACAGTGGGTATGTGAGAAAGCTTGCATGTAGCTTCCCATGGATTGATAGTTCTTATCTGGATTTTCCCAGGTATTTCCTCTACCATGTATAGTGGCCACCATCTATAGCCCATCATATGCTGGAAAATGGCATTAAAACCACAAGACAACAACAAATATAATAATACATCTAAAGTAATTAAAAGCAGATTCATTTCAACATTTGTTTACAAATATTGTTAAGCACACAAGAAGGTTACATAAATATATGAGCAGTTTCTTTCTGGCATTTTGAAGTAAGGACATTGTTTTCAGGGTCACATGGTGTGATTTTCCAGTCTCCCTGCATCTTACAGAGCCATTGTAAAAATATGTATTATATTATTGTTTAATGTCTATTACTTGTTGTCTTCTGTTAAGGGTGCAAAATAAGAAAAACAACCCATAAAATCTTGGGCTATTCATTCAGATATTCTGGTAGATGTTTTTCACAGCCGAAACAATGTGTGTTTCATATGTTGCTGTGAAGAGACATACTTATTAATCAGTTTTGTCTATTTTGATGGGGGTTGGGGGTTGACATGTAAGTTGAGAGGTTTATTGGCAGTATATCAGTGGTTCTCTTTTGTGTATTTGAAATTGCTCATATTCAGAAGAATCCAATAATTGTCTTTAAAAAGTATGAATTTTTAATATCTGTTTGCCAAATTAATATTCATTTAAATTCCAAGTTTGAGTGTAAGACTTTAATGGTGGTGATTGCTTTCAGAATCTCAAGTCCTGAGCACATAAGTTTTAACACTAGGGTGAGTCATATTCAGTTCAGTTTGTTTGGAAAATAAGTGCATATCTAACAGGCACTGACAGATGTACATGCTCTGTCGTCCTTTGAATTTCCAATCCACTTATATTTTATATGCAGTCAAATAAAGGATTGCATTTCATGTTAGGATGAGGTATCAGAAAGGATGTGTTCAGATGACATTTGTCTTTTTTCATCTTTGTGACAGCTGTAATCTCATTGGTTAATTGAAAAGTCAACAGAACATGACCTCACATTGGCATCTATCTCCTTGAAATCGTAGATCTCAAGTTGTAGTTAGTTTTCTTCCTATATCTCATCTGTAGAACTTCCATTTGGCATAACGCTTTATGTGGATGTCCCAAGCATAGCTCAGATACTCTACATCCACTGCTGTTTTTTTTTACAGGGTTTGACCTGTATTGATGTTGAGACCAGAAGGATTGGGGAGAAAAGCGGTCCCAGATGTTATACTGGAGGAACATGATTCTGTATGAATGCAAATGATGACCTCTGTCATAGAAGGATGTGTGATTCACAAATGATGATTTAATTTATTAAATATACAGATCTTTTTGATAAATTTTTAGTTTTATAATGACATTTTATCTTTATTTGTTTCATTGGGCATAAGGAGTTAATGAAATTTATTTAAAACGGGATCTAGCTTAAAATAATGTAAATTCTGCATGATAACTTGCTGCTATTTTTTAATGACTGGCATAACACTGAGCTTAATAAGTTATGATGGCCATCCATCTGCCAGTTTCTTCTCTGCACAAATGCAGATTCTCCACTATCCACAGTTACCAAACTTACTGAAAGAAGAAAAGAGTTAGTACTGCAATACATTTCTACATCACAGACCAAGAACAAGTGTGGATGGCTTACATAGTCATGCTGACGAAAAAATTCATCTATTTTGAGGTTAAAGGTGCAGGTTATGGTCTTTGTCACTGAAGGAAGAAATGTGATTCTGCACAGAAAAGTTAACAGAGATGAGTATTATACTTTGGGGGGGGGGGGCGAAACTGATGTGCCATTCACTTTACTCGTGTCAAAATGGGGTTGGTTTTATGTACTAATTATTAACATTATTAATATCCATGGTGGATGAGACCATGATATATTTACTTATTACAGGTTGAACATTTATTGTTAAGAATGAGAAGGTGAACTACTAAGAAACAATAAAGATAGCAAGTGGGAAAATTTAGAATATTACTCAAATGAATAGTCTGTATTAACATTTAGTAAAAATTGGTCAGTTTTATATTGTCAAATTGTTGTTTCCGCCAGCAAGTTAGACTGTGCTGGATGTGCCTTCCAGTATAGCATTAGAGGCAGCTAATGGAGGAAGCATTTTTGACTTGGGATTTATCTTGTGAAGATATTGCAGCTGAGGTCTTGAACATTTTAAAAAAAGTTAGCTTTATATAATTAAAAATGACTTTATATTGTTAGGATTTTATCCTTACTTGCCTTTATCTTAGTTTTGTATGCTTTCTTTGGGGTGCCTAAACTTGGCACTGTATAACGCAGTGCATACATGCATTCCTTTAGACATGTGTCTTCCCTGCAAAAATACAAGACTGCCCATGTATGGCTATTTTCTATATATGCTTTATTCATGTACGCTTTGATTTTACAGTATTTATTGTACTGTGTATTCAGTATTATTAGTGGACTTACCAGTTTTAGTGGATTCAGTGATTGGTAAAATTTACAGATTTAGAGATTCATTGATAAGTGATATTCATGTGAAGAAATTCGTTGTCCAGGGTGTATCCTCAGATTTATGTGTACATGGGAAAATATGCCAGTTATTGCAAAACCACAAATATTGGTACAAGCACAGAATTTTACAGTTGAATTAATCATTGACACCTTTCTTTGGAATTGCCCATTATTTGGGTGATTTTGTCTTCTTCATAGCAGCAGTAGATTCCATGGTGTGCACAGCCTTGAAAAGCCTTTGAATTTTACGGGTAGCCTTAAAACATCCTTAAATTCAACCCAGACTTGAAAATTCTTGAAATTTTAAAAATGGCCTTTAAAAGCCCTTGAACTTAACATGATCAGAGCTTCCTTCCAAAAAAAGTATACTTGATTTAGTTTAAATTTTTTTTAAAACTGTGAATAAAGAAATAATGCACAACAGTTGTCAAAGTGTGCAAAGTACTAGCATTGCATGCTTACCACTATATCTACTTTTAATTGGATCTCATAGTATAGATATCCAGTTGCTGCTGCCTTTACTTTTTCTAAGCAGCAGAGTGATGATCTGTTTAGTTGAGAAAGAAGAAAACATTCTGACATGACAGAAAAGATGATTTTCCAGTTACCAATACAGTTGTTCTGACTGGTTGAGGAAAAATAAAATAAATTCTGACGTGACAGAAAAGGTAGAGAGATTTCCCAGTTAACAATACAAATAGCTGACATGCATCAGTGAGAAATGTTCTGCTTTGTTTTGCCTGGAAAGTGTGTGTGCAACAAGAGGTGGTTGTTGGACTATATTTGGGTCAGAGAAGCAAAGGGTGATTGGTACATGGCATATTGTGTATGTTTATAATAAGAATGTAGAGCTTGGAAAAATGGGTGAAAATGCTGAAATTGCTTTCAAGAAGTGAGATGCACAAAATACTTGCACAGTATTTGGAATAAAAAGCCTTCACTTCATTGTGAAAAACAAATTTATTCAGTGCCAGTGGAAATGGTAAGCTCGAATGTGGCTGAGTGTAAAATGGAAACAAATAATGCAGCAGCATGTTCATTACTCACTTTGTGTACATTTAACTCCACCCCTTCCATCAGACATCCCTGGAACCCTTTCCAGCATCATACGAAGTATTACTGTCTTTGCTGAAAAAATTATGTGCTGAAAGCTGAAATTTTGTGGACAGTACAAACAGTTGTGACCCATAACTCTTAAAAATCAAACAAATACAACGTAAACCTTTTCAAGTTTGTTTCCTGATAGCAACATTGCTGACTGATTTACATGTGGTAAGAAAGGGACATGTATATATTTTGCTGTGTCAAAAACATACAGAAACAAATTGGTAAAGGTAAGATTAATTGGTTGAATGGGCTCTCATAAATGGGTGACAAGTCTAAAGGCCCTAAAATGTCTTTAAATTTCGATTTGAAATTTCTTTTTGAACTGTGTTATCATACTCCAGAATTATGGAGAACTGGTTTACAATGAAGTTCAGTTTTGTTGTGCCCACATCAGTGGCAAGTGTACTATTGCAGTCAATTTTTTTGTTATTGTAATTATCTACAGTTAAGGTTTTCAGGCACAGCTTTGATGGTAGGCTTGTTGTTCAGGCCCTGGCCTCATTTTTATGTGAAAAGCACATTTTTGTCATGCCTACATTAATATAGGCAAGATGTATGTGTATCACATCTGGTTCTTGTTCCAACAATAATTAATATTTTGGTTGAAATTTTTTGTTATGGTCATAAGCACAGTCGAACAAATTTCAGAACTTGATAGCAACCCAGTAGGCTACTAGGAATAGAATTACCTCCCTAGAGCATTGCTTGTTACTGCATATGTCTACCATTAATGTACTGATGTACATAGTGCCTGACATGAGAAAGACAGTAGAAGGGCAACACTGCACACACTTGATATTTTTGATTACAGTGAAAAATGTTTTTCTACGTGACGTTCTGATTTTGTACTCTCAAACACATCATCATACACGAAAATGTACCAGTAATTCCCTTCAGTTGATATGAGACTTGAAAATTTATTTTTAAAGTAGTATTTAACTTTAACTTTATAAATTTTTACTTGCAACACAAAAATAGACTAAAATGCCAATTACATCAGAAAATCGCTGTTTTAATACTTAATTGTTTGTTTTTACCATAATCATATGCTGCTAAGCATCATTCTTGCTTTCTGCTGTTTTTTTTATATTCAAAAAAGTAATAGAATTGTACAATACTAGCCAAATTTATCTGCAGATATTTCATAATAATTGAGAGGAATTTTATTCTTTCATGATGTCAGATGATCTTTATGATTAATGTACAACAATACCTGAATTTGAAATATTGAAGATTCATGCAGATGATGGAGTTGTAGATGTTTTTCATCATCTTTTATCATGCTTTTTAACTTTCTGTTGTAATCAACATTGATATGCAGTAACTGGCATTGTTTATATTGAAAAGTTTGAAATTTTTGACATCAATGCATTTATTATAAATTTTTCACAAATCCTTAATGAAATAGTGCATGAAATAATATATAAATCAAACAAAGCATACAAAAAGTATGTCCTATTCTCGCTGGCTCAATTCATAAGGTAAAATTCTTTAATAAATAAAGATTTACTTTGTTGACAATTTGATCAGATTACCTAAATAAAAATTTGGCAGTATGTATGTTTTGGGTTAAATTGTACATCAGCACAATCCAGACTATACAATGTTTAGAAAGTTGTGTATCCCAAGAAAGGTACACAAAACAAGGATAAAGCCAACACGTGGCCAAGAATTCCAAAACCTGAGCCAGAACAGCATTATGGGACACATTTCAGGGCAATAGGATTCCTTTATTAGTTGCCTCTATGATGTGCAGGAAGGCACATTGAACTCGTTCTACATCCATGAGCCTTGCAATAGGATGACACAAGTTATCGAGGAAAAGAAGAATCATCCCTAGAAATGCTGCCTGAAGATCAAGAAGGAACGAACCAAATGAAATTATACAGGAAGAGCCATAAAATAAAACATTGAAACTTTAGTGTACCTAATTCAACAAATATGGTTTCACAGCAATGCGCAGTTAACTTGTTAACTAGTGCAAATAAATGACATTCAAGTATATATTGCTGTTATGACTTTATGGTCTTAAACTAAAAGTAAAAGCAAAACGAACAAGTTTAGTAAAATTTAACAAATTTGTTTCCCTCGAATACAAAATGTAAATTTAAAAGGAACTCTCAGTATTATGAATGAAGTAAAATCCAAAATGTCCTTGAAAGAATTCACAACAGTTCCAAAACAGTGATTTAGTCCAAAGGTCAATGGGCACTTTGTAATTTAAGTAAATAATTTAAAGGTCTACTAGAGTGTAATGCACACTATATATCAGAATGTTCATTTTCACTAAATAACTCCGAAATGTGTATTAAAAATGCATATTTTAACACACAGAGAAGAAAATGAAGATACAGTAATATGTGCATTTATCGACGTTTTACGGTAAATGCTCTGGAAATATTTGTATACTTCTGGTGATAATAGAATTTCCGGAAGTGACGTACTGTTGGGAAGTCCCTCAAGTTTAGCGTATGTGGTGGTGATGGCTGAATTTAGTGATGATTCAAGCGAATTTACGGCAAATTTGTCATGCTCATTTTCATCGTGTGAGGAAGGTGAACTCCTAGAAGATGGCGAATGTAATGTATCTTAAGAATATGCTCGCCGAGTTTAGACAGTACCAATTTAAGCCCGAACGAGACGAGAACCTTAAAGAGGACACAGGGCATAATAGGCTGAGCTGCACTTGGACTATTCATTCTGGTAATTACTATTATCATTATGACAATTATTATTCTTTCAGTAATGTTATTTCAGTTTCATAATGAAAAGAGAAGGGCACGAATTTGGGCGAAACATGGATGTCTTCAGAGCAGATTTTCATGTGGGTGTGGTTCATCAGTAACTTGTGGTGTTAAAAGCTAAACACTTAAGACTCAGACTATGAGAGTGTAGAAATAAATAACTTATTAACTTTATGACAAGTTTGTTCTTTTAAACCATAATGAAATGCCGACCCTGAATGTACTTTGGGTGTGATTGTTTACTACCCTCCACAGATAGTAAAATTGAAGAATTTTATTAAAAAGTAATCATAGACCTGGTGTATCCAGATGTTCAGCAAGCATATATTTTCTCTGTGGGTCAAGGTGTATAATACTAGTGGCAGAGGAAGTATACAGATTTATGGGGAAACAAATCTTGAGAATAATACATTGCTGATTAAATGTTCATTATTGTGGTACAAAAGGTAGAACAAAAGTCTAACCATGCATCACATATACATATATTTCATACTTTAATGTGCAAGAACTTCTCATACATTTTACCCACAAGTTTGCTATCGAACACAATAATGAATGATGGAGTGTATTTACCATGTATATTGGCGTACCGGTGGAAATTGCAGCAGTAAAGAAAGTCGAGAAGTGTAGATGCTGTAAAGAGATTATGATTTTCAATAAGACTGAGGAGGTCAAGGTGGATTGTATCATTGATCATCCAGGATTTCATACAATTTGCTTGGATGAATATGTCCTGGAAGCAGCATACTGTGCCTACATTCAGCTATATGGAAATTGCAATTAAATCCTGTCCGAGTACATGAACACTTGAAGGCAAAATATTCTTACAGTAGTTATGGTGCCACTATCAGGGTCAATTTTGAGACAAGTGATTGCTTTATACGTATGTGAAAATTATGCTTAAAATTCCTTTTCATAAAATCCCTCCTTTATTAACAAAATGTATCGGTACTATCACTTGAGTGTGGAATTTTTACTCAAACCTTTCATTTTGATAATAGATCCTGCTAAAATCATTCGTCCATTATCTTGAAAATTCTCATGAAAAATTCTTTAATCCGCTATAATTTCATTTCTTGAACAGATTCTTTACTATGACATTAAAAACATTGATGTCTGTTCATGTTCACATTTGATTCATTTAGCTTCCTAACACTGGTTGTAGTAAAACCTAATTTTATGCTGAAGGCATTAACTCTGAAAACATGAAGTAAATAACAGAAAACTGGTATACATGAAATAACATAACTTTATTCAAGTTTAAAAATTTGCTGTATATTCTATTTTCAGTCATAATAGATACATGGCTGCATAGAGGTGGCAATAATTATCAACTTTGACTATGGTTTCCTGACCACTTCCTCCAGCACTGCCCTCAATTCTTCAGCATAGTCTGAAAAGAAAAAAAAAGTTACCCCAGTAATTCAAGAAACTGAAAAATGTCATCCACTGTCTATATTCATACTGACAATTTACCAAAGAGAATTAATGGAATTGGAAATGAGACTTAATTAGTATTCAATTTAGCATACATATAAATCATAGTTTAATGAATGAATGAATCATAATAATAAAAATTTTTGTTGCGACATATGATTTTGAATATGTACTACAAAAAAGACTGTTAGCTTTGTTTTGATTAAAATCTTTCAAGTTCGAGTTGATTTGCTTTTAGTTAGTTTCTCCCTTCTGTGTGTGTATGAAAAGGGTTGGGGAGGAGGGGGCTGACAGTATTCCTAGTGATATATTCACTGTCCAACTTTAATATAACTTTAAAGATAGAACTGTTATATTACTATATGTGCTTGTATACAAGTTTTATCAAATGGTATCATTCAGTGTAGTAAAAATTGCAATATCTACATACCCTTGACTACATGTCACACATCATAATAATGTCTGGCTCTCATTCTCTATGATCCATTTCTGTATCTGAACATGCCTGTCTGTAATAATAGTGTCCACCTCCACATTGTGGTTCTGTAGTCTTTTATGGCTCTAGATAGTTCCTCTTTCTCCATGTCATAACTACTCTTCACTTCATTGTTCTGAAGAAAAGAGAAAATGTGTTAAGCAAAATAACATTACTTCTGTTTCTTGAAATGTGATGTCACCCCTACATAGCTTAAACGTGTTTACCAACATTTTAAAAATGGACTTGTGCATGAGTGTCGTGTATGAATGCTGACAAGTACATGAAAATTTGCAATGCCTTTGCTCCTTCTCTTTACTTGCTGGACATTTACTTCACAACCTGTGTAGTAGGTGAAATTTTAGACGTGTATTCTGATCATCGTGGTTTTCACACAGATGAAGATTTCTCATGAATATGTGTATCAATTAAAGTGTATCATTGCTAAATAATAACAAGTTCACAAGTGCTTGGTCTATAGAGTTGAATGCTTACGTAATCATACCGAGCTTGGTTAATATGATGTTATATGTTTGGTTTGCTTGTTTGTTTTTTCTTAAGTATCCTATCAGTCTGACATTGAACAGCAATACTACATGATGGTGTATCTAGTCCCTGTAATAAGAGTATGAAAAACGTGTTTCATGCCTTTGCAGTAGACACGGTAGTCACACATGAAGTCTTTTGCACGTCTGAACAATAGTTGACAAATGCACCAAGCCTTTTTGCTTACTTTTACAACTAAGGGTTGATCATAAAGTTTGACATATTACCAATACATTGTAGTTTTTCTGCAAAAACAAAATTACTTAATTATTGACTTATATGCTGATACAATTTGTGAGGCCTTAGGAATCTGACCAGCATTAGAAGGTAAAATCTTTACACCAACAGCATTAAAGTATTTTAAAAATTCCTTTTAACTATGGTTCTGTGCATATTGTAAATAATAATACTATACTCTCCACATTGAATGGACATTAGTATTCACACTCACAAGCAATGGCTTGTGGGTTTGACTTGGACCTAGACTGTCATCCATTGACACAGTTGTATACATTCTGGCAAACAAGGTAATTTACTCCCAATGCCTCAACATGAAGGGGTAATTAGCCTTTACAATTAAACACAATACATTTAAGTATTCACAACATTTTGGCTTTAGCAGAAAACTTGTTTTGTCATTATTATTATTGTTGAACAGGCATGAAATGAGCATGGGCATGCAAATAAATTTTTTCGGTTGGGGCGGGGGGGAATAATAATGGGGGAGTGGGCAAAACTAAAATCCAAGGGTCACACACATACATAAACGCTCATCATGGTAAAGCAGGATTCATTTTAGGGGGGTAGGGGTGGGGCTATTATGGTTTGCAAACACCCTCCCATTAAAATCGCCATCTCCCATTGACTGTTCTTTTGCTAGGTGTATTTGTGGCCAGGGGTAGGAGCTAATGACCAATAATATAGCAAAATAAAGATGTATAAATATTTTACTCTCGCTTCTGTACAAGCTTCTTTTGGTCTGCATGTTGTTAGCCCTGCCGTAAGCCTTGGTTTTTGTTGATCTGGTGTTCACGGACTCGGTTATCTGGCGATAAAACACGCTTGGTGCTGCATTTGGCAGGAGTTGTCTTGATGGTCATAATACCAAGTGACTCATTAATTTTATAGAAAGTATTGAAATCGTCGTCTCAAATGGTCAGTGCAGACTATCTCATCTGTCACTGGTTGGATAACGCACGGTACCATCTACTGAATGCAACTAACAACTAAAGTAGAAACGCACAGTTCCCTACAGCACGTCACTTCTGCATTGTCTTACGGAAATTGCAGAGCACGAAATCGGCTAGGAGCATTCTTCCTTGTGCAATAAAAACATTGATGTTTTGTGGTCATTATTTTCATTAATGAAGAGGTATTTGAAATAATACCTTTAAAAATCACAGCTAGAAAATTAAATTTATCATATAAATGAAAGTTGTGTGAGCACACTAGTAGACCTTCAAATAAAAAGATTCCTCTCATTAAATCTGAACACAACTGAAGTTAAAGAGAAATTGTTTAATTTAGATTTGTATAAAACAATACAAGACAATAAGACAATCAGGATGTGGGTCATTTTCTCAACATATTAGTAAACAGTTTTACTTCTAGAACATTATAAATTTATGTTTTAAAAAAATTTGACCTTGAACCAAAAATTAGTAAACTTATTTATAACTTGCAAATGAGACCAAAAGCAGGTATACCTTCTAGAACTTTTTAAAGTCAAAAGGCCATGTCATCATATTCATTATCTTAAGTTACAATGAAATGAACAAAAGTTGTGTTATTACAAATAATTTTTACATCCTACAATCAAGGATGAAAGTTAAACATGCACACATATAACTTATAAGCAAAACATTTTTTGTTTATGAGTAAATACTCTACCAGAACCTACATCACCTGCATCAACAGACATTTTAAATGATTGGTTAAAAATTTGGAGTTGAAAGAAATGGTGCACTCTTATGTACGGCCTTCAAGTTATCAAAAGCCTCCTGACATTTATCAGATCAGTGAAACTTGGTTTTTGTACTCAGTAAATTGGTCAGAGGTTCAGCAATTGCTGAAAAATTTCCAATAATATCCATTGATACCCAAAAATCGCATCAGTTGCTTTTTATTAACATTCACTGGGAAATCAGAGATAGCCTCAACCTTAACTACTTTAGGTTTAAATTCACCATGTCCCACAATATGTCCTAAAAATGTAACATATGCATGGCAGAACTCAGCTTATCCCTGATTTGTCCAATTTGCATCAATGAGTTGATCAAAGAATATCCAGATGGTTTCCAAATGAACTTCCAGGTGGTTGTGTAGATGATGTCAGTATCACAATTATCTGCATGAGATATTATCATATTCATTAAACTCTGGAATGCTGACAGGTTTTTCATACCAGATGGCACCACTTTATATTGATAAAGCCCATCTGGAGTTGCTAATGCCAAAATTTCTTGTGCTGTTTTCATGAGTGGAATTTGCAAAATTTCATTAAAAACTTGAGAGTTGGTGACTTATTTTGCATTTCCATATTGGCAATGCATTCATTGATTCTTGGCTCTGAAAATTAATATGTTTTGGTGACTGTTCACTTTTCTATAGTCAGTACTCAAGCAAAAAGTATTATCTGGTTGCATCACAAGAATACATGGTGAACTCCAGTTATTGCTTGGTTCAAAATTATTATGCATCAAATACTGATTTCCTTTTCCATACATTCCTTCTTGATAGGACTCGTTTGGTAAGGATGCTGTATTATAGGTGCAGAATCTACAATTTCAGTGTCATGGTAGATTTTATTTGTTTCTTCTTGGAACATTGGAACTGAGTGCTCATATTTACATAATAGCTGTTTCAGTGTCTCTTTTTATTGTGGCTGTAGATGTGAAATTTTCTGGTCTAGATTTTTTAATATTTCTGAAATCCAAAGATTGGTTACACTAGAGTCACTACAGTCAGATTGCATGCCTTTGTTTAAATCCTTACTCTATGGGCCAGGTACAACTAAATTGATTGAATGATTGACAGGGTTATCTTGATCAAGATACTCCTTTAACATATTTATATGGCCAAAGATGTTTCTGTTTCCTTGTCCCAGGAGTGTTAATGATATAATTTAAGTGATTTACTTTCTTTTCAACTGAATAAGGACCATCCAACTTAGCCTGTAGAGGACTTGAGGTATGAGCAAGAGAGCCAGAATTTTATTACTAGGCTGAAAACTCATTTCTTTTTTATTTCTCTCATAGCTTAACTTCATTGTTGACTGAGTAGAGTGAAGATTAGTTCTTGCTGTTTCACAAGCCTCAGACAACTTGTATTTAAAATTGGAGACATAATCAAGAAGATTAATCTATGAATCTTGAGTTGAAAATGTTTCTTTTAATAGCTTCAATGGTCTATGGACTGGGTGTTCAAAATACTAGTTCAAAAGTACCCAAATCTAATATTCTTGAACCGATTCCATAACAGGAAAGAACAGGAAATGAACTACTTCATCTGAATCTTTTCATGTAGTAAAGCAATATGACCTAATCATATTCTCCAAAGTCTGATGAAATCTTTCCAATGTTCCATGACTTCCAAGGGGATAGGCAGAAGACTTGAATTGTTGGATGCCCAATTCATGCATAATTTGGAAAATTACATAAAATAGTAACTTTGATCAGATTTGACGGATTTGTGAAGGCCAACAAGTATAAAAAGAGGTTTTATCAAAGCTTTTGCTATTAGTCTTTATATTCCTTAAAGAAATTGCCTTGTGGATGCACAAATTATGGTCAAAGTATTGGTTGCCTGACTTGGTTTTGTATAAAGGACCGACACAGTCTTTCTTTTCTTCTGCTTAATGGTCATCAAATGTACGAATGGGTTGCAGGTGAACTCTGGGTATCTTCAGATTGGGTCTCCATTTTCTCATAAGGACCCTATTTTTCACAAAATAAACTGTTACTTGTGTGGCATCAGTTCTGCTAATAGATCTCTAAAAGGGGATCTCGTTCCTGTTCAGCGAGTAATTGTATTTGTCCACCAGATTAGAATTGAAAGAATGAGTACCAACAAGAGGAACATTGTTATCAATACCTCATGGTTGATCAATACCACAAGCAATAATGACATCAAAGGATGGATCAATAAATGTGGCAGCAATAGGGTAGGATTTAAAACAAAGTGGAGAGCTTACTGGTTTCACTAAAGATTTGTCAAACATATGAAATTAAAATATCACGACTAAGAAAATTACGAAACACTGAATTTAAATTTTCATTTCTCAGAAATATTTTAAAGATTCATATTCCGGATGAATGCTTTCGATTTCTGTTACGGCTCTACAGTCTTTAAATAAAATAAAAAGCAAAAGAATATAGTAAATTTCATGACAATTCCATCAAAATGATAAAAGTTTGAGTTATAAGAATAAAATTCAGAGAAAATTAAATCCAAAAAAAATCTCTCAGATGGACACACACAGCAACAGCTTATTACCATGTTTTTTTCCTTTAGATAAAACATTTTCAAACAGCATTGATAGCTGTACCATGATGTCAATATTGTGGGTCTCCATTGACTATCTAACGTACTATTTGCAGTATTCCATTAAACTTCGTCTCGTTAAGATATTGATTACAGTTCCGAATTCAGATTTAACATATCGCCTGGTTTGATCAGAAGTTTTATGGAACCATGAAAGAACAATCATTATTTTAAAAAATAGGTTACGCCTACAACATTTCATTCGTGGATGTCCACAATAGCCAAAGTGGCAAAAAGGGACACAACTGTAAGATGGCAATGTTTATCCACATTTAAAATTCTATCACTGTAGTAAGAAATATCTGAACAAAATAAACAAAAAGTTCATATTAGGCATGTTTGTCAATGGAGATTTTAGGTGGGTGCAGTACAACGTAAATATTTGTCAAATTTTTCGATGTGATTCAAAATATGTTTTTACAAATCATACATGGTCTACGCGAACCAATGTTAATCATCCATCCGTCACGGTAACATGGTGTAAGGATGGTAGTTCAAAGTAATCCAGAATAAATTGTGAATCAAATATCAGAAGAACCAGTTTGACACCATTTCCGAAGTCACGGTTGCTTGTCTTACGATGCGGCATAGTTGATAGTTTTCAGATTCTAAATGTTTTATAAAAAAATATAAACTGCAGTCTTTATTTACAGGTCTATAAATTTAATATGGAAAATAAAAGGAAAACTTTTTTTGTTTTGAGTATTGCTCATATGTAGACAGTCAAGTGAGACTATTTGGAAGCATAGGCCACATATGTTCAAAACTTTAAGCTCTTTCGTAAACATTTAAGGACACACTGTACTCATTGTATGGAAAAATGGGAACCAGCCTGGAAATGGGTGAACATAAAATAGAATATATATGGGTTTGACTGGCCAGGATTGGTTAATAATGTAAGTTATGTTTTAGGAAAAAGAATCATTTGAGAACTTATCCTAGTTGTAAGTGAAAAAAAATTGAGACATTGTTTTATTGATAAAATTTCAGTCCTTTAACAATCTTGAGTTCGGAACACTCGTTACTAAAATTAGCACCTGACTCTTTGGTTCGGAATTGAAAGCACATATTTCAAACACATGCAGGTCCAGAAAATGCTGCGGCTCATATCCTTTCCTCTACATAGAAGCTGACATCCAGGTTTCATCTATACTGATAAATATAGGTTTGAACATGAGCACTCAGAAATTTTCAGTTATTGAATTTATAATATGGTGTTTGCATAGGTTTGCTATGGGAACTGAATTAGTACCGTGAGTCCTTAACCAGTATACTGGATAGAAGCTCTGCTTTTAAGATGGTACTCTGCACTTTCGTGTTTTGTATACAGTTAGATTTCTAAAGAAAAATAAATTTCCAGGATTTCTTCACTGATAATCCTGACTATTGGAAAAAGGACCTTATATATCTTTGGTACTGTTAAAATAACATTTAATTCCCTTTGTTTTGGTGTATGATTTATTGGTGTACATTGGGTTAGAGAGTATAGAGCTTGGCCTTACTTCAGATGTGCACTTCTCATAAAACTGCTAGCAATGCTTGGTCATTGGACTAAAGGTAAATTGTAAAAGTCAAGCCAATAACTTTTTACTTTTTATATATTTTGTATTTTGCATTTTCAAAAGCTGGTATTGCCTACTCTGGCAAATTTTGTTTCCCATATTTTAATAATTTAAGATAGTTTACTTTAGACTAATTCAGATTGATTTTTTGAACAAATGTGAGCATTTTGCATAGCCATCTGCTTAGATCATGTACAGTTTCCACAAGTACAATATGTAAAGAAATTTCAGCCTCAATACATGAAAGTAACATAGAGCTATTCCAACATTTTCACCTGGATGTTATAAATACAAATAATTTCTCCCTACACCCGTCACTCTCTCAGAAGTTTGTAAAATCTGTAGAGCACCCTCACATAGACCACATAGGTATTATTACTGTATTACTTAAATTTGGTTGTGGCTGAAACAATTCAGTCACAAGCATAAAACAGTCCTTTGCAGTAATTCTCATCCCCCCCCTCCAAGCTCACAGAACAATATTCATTACTAACAAAGTCCCTCACAAACCTGGCATCCTCCCCTACATGAATAAAAGGAAGCTTTTTAACAATGCACATTCCATTTTCTAAGTGTTAACAACGAATGTTATGCAAAAAGACAGGAACATGTAACTTTTCAGAATTATTCATGAGATATCACTAATAAATTATTACAGTTTGAAAAGCAATGGAATAGATCAGGTTCAGGGAGGTTAAAGGTCAAATGGTAAAAAGTTTGCTTGTTCTTCTGACACTAGTATATGGAAGAAACCGAGTCTGCTTTATCATTATATTCGTTAATTGCATTACAAACTAATGACAAGAACATTTTAGCTACATTTTTCTCTTAATGCAACAACTTTAAATTTAAGTTGACTTCATTCCCATGTTCTCAGACTTCTAATTTCCCCATAATTAAGGTCACTAAACACACACTTTTTGCCAGAAGTCATACTGTGTAAGCAAGAGTAAAATAAAATAATTAGCTTATTGTCATGCATAACATCAATGTTAATGTTCCGTTTTGTCGCAGAAATCAAATATGATTATACATAAATAAGAAAAAATAAATTGCACACAAATTTTCATTTTTGTTTTAAGGTGGAGCTCTAGTTTCATATTTTGCATAGGGTTAAATTTTTCTAGAAAAAGAATTTCAGAGGATTTCCTCACTGCTAATCATAACTATATACGAAAAAGACGTTGTATATCTTAGGTATTGTCTAAAGAACTTTTTATTTCCTTTATTTTTTTGTTTGTTTTGGAGAATGGTTGATAGGCGTAATTTGGGTTAAAGAGGTACACAGCTTGACCTAGCTTCAGATATGCACATATAAAAAAAGCTCTGCTTGGTAATTTTCACTTCTTGAACTTCAAAGGATAATTGTAAAAAACGAGCCTGTAGCTTTTTTTCTTTGAATATATTTTGTAATTCATTCATTCCACTTTTAGTTGCTGGTATTGTGTGCTCTAGCGAAGTTAGTTTTTCCTATTTTAATAGCTGCTAGTGTTCTTTAGAATAAATCAGACTGAATTTTCGAGCAGATGTGAGCGAACATTTGCGCAGGCCGTATACTTGGATTATGTACAATTTCAGTCACATTATATGATAGTGTCATTGAGGTATGTCAATATTCCCAGTAGTATGCATGTTGCAAATGCAAATAACATCATCTTACACCTATTACCCTCTCAGACGTACGTAAAGTCTGTAGAACTCACTCCAAGAGGCATCATATATTGAAAATAAAGGATTACTTCTAAAGAACTTATGTTTGGGGATATAAGAAAATCACAATTATTGTAAGATTAATCGCAGCAGTACGAAACTCTTGATATATCAATCATAAGAATATTCTTATTACCATGAAACTCGCTGGATATAATATGCATCTTTCTTACGATTACTCGTATCACTGAAAATCGTTTGATATATCATGCATCTTTCTTAAGATTATTCATATAACTGAAAATCGTTTGATATACATCTTTCTTAAGATTATTCATATTACTGAAAATCGTTTCACTCGTTTCGCAATGAAAATCGTTTCATGTGATCACTATGAAAATCTTTGGATGTATGTGGCTATTGTATGATCATTCGTATCACTGAAAATTGTTGGATAATATGTGGCTATTGTAAGATCATTCGTATCACTATACAAATCATTTGATATCTGTGTCTTCTTTTGTAGTTCTCTTTTAATGCTATTGGAAGACTTCAGTTTCACAACTATTGAGCGCGGGGCATGGGTTGGATATAAAGTCTTCAGTGGAAATATATTTACAGCAACAGATGTATTAAACTAATACATTGATACAGTGTCTTCATGGTTTCGACATTAATTACTTGGAACATTGGTATTATTTGTCTGTGTTACTTCACTAATCTATAATCTACACGACATCTTCATGGTTTTGACATGTATCCATAGGAAAAATGGTACTAATTGTCTATAGTGGATAATGTATGATCTATATGATGTCATTATGGTATGGACATTAATACAAGGAACATTGGTATTATTTGTCTGTGTTACTTCACTAATCTATAATATACACGACATCTTCGTGGTTTTGACATGTATCTATAGGAACAATGGTACTAATTGTCTATACTGCTCCACTAATGTATGATCTACATGATGTCATTATGGTATGGACATTAATCACAAGGAACAATGGTAATATTTGTTCACTAATCTATAATCAACATGATGTCTCTGGTTTTGAAATCGCACTTTTGTATATGTGTTGTTTTAATTGATCACAAAAATATGACAGTACATTGAATGTGCTGTTTTCAGATGATACCCTTTACGTCATAAATGTTCACAAGTGGATTTTTTGGGAGCGAACTGTTTATGCTGTTTTTTCGGGGATGTGGGAGGGTAGAAATGTTGTAAGCATATTGTCAAGCAAAATTCAGTCGTAGCAGTAGACTATTCAAGTTGTTGCATTGTTTGCAGTACGTTGGCATAGTTCCAACACTATAAATTGAAGTGAACGCATTCGTCGCGTCTCCTATGACCTGCAACACCTTTAAGCACTCCACTATTTTCAATTTTCAGAGAAAAGTTTCGATTCCTTTGCCTTATGCATTCTGTACAGTATCTCTCTCCTAGAACATCACAGTACTGCACACTTGACGATGGTGAATTCCTCAGTGTTAGCGTTGGTGTTACTTTCTGGCACATAGCTGGGGACAGGTCATTTCCTCTGGCAAAAGACTGAGTATATATGTTGGTCGCGTATTGAAGCCGACAGTCTGCACATGTCAAGAATCTAGCATATACGTCTGGCACATGCACTTCGTCGTGAAAGAATCTTTCCAGCTTGCCTGTACAACTTACATATTTATTCACATAATTTTTCTCCTGAATACTTAGACAATCATGAACCATATCTGGTAGCCTTTGAGACTTTGGTGGCAATATCACAGTGTTCTCTTTCAAAAGTCTTCCATAAGATACATTAAATTGCCGATCATGAAGACCGGTATATGCAACGACATTGTTACTGTATTTCTCCTGTGAGTGAAATTTCGGCGGAACTTTCCAAAGCTTTCGAACGTTCTGCCTCTTGGTGCGGTCGAAAGAATTCGCGAACTTTGGGCAGCATTTCCTTGCGACACGAGGCATATTGTTGACCTCGACGTTTCTGTAGTTGTCGCCATCCTTGAGATCTGAATTGGTCCTCAGCTGTATTAGAGGAAGTTTTAATGTCGTCTGGCACTTCTGCATGAGCTCAGAACTCACTCCTGCAAAACAGAAAATATTACTTTATCTTTAGAAAGAGAAAGAATCAAGACCAGCACAAATTAACGTCGGCTGCATAGCCATTGTGCCTTATATGCATTGTCTATGTCTGTTTTTTCGTTTGCTTTTCCAGCCACTAGTTTACCAGTACGTATGAATTATCTTTCTTACTCAAGGCAAGTGGATTCTTTTATAATAATCTGAATTTCTGATGTGGAATCGAAAAATCCCATCAAAGCAATGCACATGATTCATCTTGAATTTACGATTGAAAGCTTACACATATAGGTGATGGTATGCAATTATTTAATTGCTATGTAATTCAACTGAGAAACAATTTATTGAAATAATAATGATAATAATAATAATAATAATAATAATAATAATAATGTTTTATTCAGCAATTTAGGCCACCAGCCCATTTTCCAAAATACAAGTAAATACAGGGTGCACCATGGTGTACAATAATTAAATGTGGTATTCAAAACATTTATTCAGACGGATTGAGATAATAAACGTCATTAAAGTATTTCTTTCTTAAATGGTCGTTGGCTGGACTAACAACGAAATGAAATTCATTTTCTACAAAATAGGGACTATTTTTTCCGAAATAAGTCACAGCATCTATTATACCTCCCAATCCTACCATGCTTACCTGTCTCTATTTTCAGTACGTGCGCTGAGCACTTGAAATTGTCAAATAACTTCCTAAATAAATATGATAACCCACATAATAGGTATTTAACGATTTTAATTCGGTAAATACTATAATACACATATTTATGTGAATTGGTAATATCGCTTTGCCAGCTTTGAAAAGCCTAATTCTCAATTAATTGCGAAAATAGTTAAAAATTATTTTTCGTTTCCATCATATTGATTTAACCAGACATACACAAAACCGAAGCGAAATATCATGTCTTTAACTTTGTTAGCCAAATTGACACGGTTGGCTTCAACTAATCTTTTCAACATTAGAAAACATTGGTGTTGGTATCGAGTTAAAGGCATCGTTACAACTTTGTCAGTATTTAATACATCGTATAAAAAATACGAGTTGCAAAGTGGGTATCTTCCACCCTCCACTAACACGCTGGCATTATTAATACATTTAGAAACACCTAAATACTGTTTGCAAAAGTTGTATTACACAATTTCAATATCTCTGCTAAGTTCATATCCCCACATTTCTTACCCATAGCAAGTAGTTGGTTTTGTCACAGAATTAAACCTTAAAAACACTAGAAAAGCCAAATCGGTTTTGATAATTCAAAATACTTTTGTAGTTTCTTTCTTGCCTGTTTGAGTTAATTTTCACAATATTAAAGTTTTTTCTCATAACATTTGCTATTGAACCAAATACCATAGATAGAATATCATTAAATATTATCTCATACAATTTAAATATATACCCTGATTCTAAGTTTGATTTAATCTATAAATATTAGGAACACCTCACCCAACCATCATGTTATTGAACTGATATCATTCAAGACAGTCTTCACATACATTGATTTGTTTTGCACGGGGTGCCGTCTAAGAATAAGAAGTAAAGTAAAATGATTCATCGATTAAGTCAAATTACTGCTATTTCGTGCCCTTTTATGCAATATGCACCCACTACTGAAACACCTTCCACCACTTCCTCTACTGCATAAAAATTATGCAATATGCACCCACTACTGAAACACCCTCCACCACTTCCTCTACTGCATAAAAACAAAAACACCATACTGTCTTAATCTTGCTATTTGACAAATTTCTCTTCTACTTGATTTTCAGTGATGCGCGTAATAACTCATTTACCTTACTAGTGAATCACTACGATTCCACTGGAACAATACTAGTACATTAAATGGAGTCAGTACAATGCTATAATTGTGGTACGTCAACATCTCGACAAAATAATTTGAAATTAATGTCTCAGCAAAGCTACATGGTGATCAGCTAACCAGTCTTCAAGGAATAAGTTTAACATAAAGCAACACTTTTGGTCTTAAAGGATAACATGTGTTTGAGCACAGGTTGAGCTGGGATGAAAGTGTCAAAGTTAGTTGCGATGCAAAAAAACCTTCAATATAAAATCAAATAATATTTGATTGGCTTATTTCAAACATAAATAAGAAGTACTTCGATGTTTCAAGAAACGTGCTGAGTTACAGATTTCATTCAGTGGCGAAAATATAAAGGTAATCTGCATCAATCCGGAAAGCAGGTATATCAATACTGTACAATATGTATAAGTTATTAATTGAGTATTGAAAAGTATTAAAAAACATTGGACCCGAGCTCATGTTGTGCACTGTGCCCGAGTTTACCATATTATAGGAATAATACAATTCAAACAAAATGGTATTTCGACGTTAGAATGAACATTTTTCACGTCGCTCATTGTACGAATGAAGCCTGAGCTCCGCGCGGTAACATATGCTACTTTACTTTGAAAGTTCTCACATACATGGGATGATTCTCACTCAGCACTGGTGCTGTTAATGAGGATGAAATATTACGCAGCCAAACAAAGACTGGTATTAGGGACAAATATATTGATGAATAATGAGGATACAGTTACACAAAAACGACCCAGGAAAATTCCATCAAAATTTCGTCTTTGTGATGGACCTTATTCAAGTTTGCTGTCATGGTGACGGGTAAATTTGAAATGTGCAGTGTTCCTCAGGATTATTGCGAAGGTATTGTGGATGATCCTATATAATACCCAAAGATAAGGATTTATATTCGTTTTGGAATCGCTTATGTTTCATTAAATTCCTGGTGCAAGACAAAACATTATTATGCTGTGTGCACTGTTTATGTGAAAAAGAGGCTATTCATTGATACATTGTTTCAAATCTCTGTCTCTGTCTACCATATTTGCTTGATCTGGCCGGCGTCAGCTTTATGTTATGGTCAGTGTTCAACGTTTCTGTCAATCAATCAATCAATCAATTAATCAATCAATCAAATCTTTATTTCCTACATAAGGAGAGATCATTTATAAATATAGGGAACATGACAGAAAGAGAGACGTTTAGCAACTTACATTGTTGATTTCGGAAAGCATTCCGGAAAGTCAAGATACAAATGAAACTAATACAGATGGGTAAAGAACAAATAGAATATCAATATTTAGGAATCACATGCGAGCGTACAAAATGGCACATAGACGGTATATATATATATATATATATATATATATATATATATATATATATATATATATATATATATATATATATATATATATATATATAGTTACGTGTCTAGGCTCTTACAAAAAGTAACAAGAAAAGAGTGAAGACAACAAGCTTTGCAAAATTTAACAAATAATTTATTTCCCTAGAAAACCAAGGTAAAAATGAAAAAAAGAACTTACGTTTGTACGAATCAAATCCAAAATTACTCCAAGAATTAAAAAATAGAAGTCTTATTATTAAAAAGTCCTAAATGTATCTGAGTTCGAGTCCCGATGAAATTCAAAATGGAAGAAGATGACGCCTATTGTGGTCAGCGTCGTACTGATGTGTCAACAGTTTCTTTGTTGAATCACAGAAAATAATATTCCAGTTTGGAATTCCGAATAATTTTCAATAAATGTCTTTGTCCAAGAATTAATTTAAAAGCACTTGTATTCCAGGGAAAATAATCACTTTAAATTGAATAAAATAAAAATTCAACTCAAACTGGTCACAACATATGTTTGAAGCCCGACTGGCTAATTCTTATTATAACATGAGTTATAAGGCTAACTAAAACGAAAAACAGATGCCTGGATGAAAGTCACATGGCCACCCTTCCAGAACAACATAGAATCTTTTTACATGCCTAACATCACGTACTCCCAGTATGGCCTTAACTGAAATCAATGGTTCTTACTCTGGGAATGAATAAAAAAAATTTTTAAAAATGTTGTTTACCAGAACTCTTACTGGTTCTGAATCAAGATCAGCAAATAGATACAGTGTTTCTACTACTGGTTGTTTATCAGTAAAAAAAAAAAATCAGGTCAAACAGAACTGAATTAATTTTCTGGACAATTTCAAATCCAGTACATAAAGTTACATTACAATAACATGTAATGAATAAAAAAAGATTAAAACTAACAAACAAATAATTAAATTACATATACATAACAATATATATATATATATATATACATATATATATATATATATATATATATATATATATATATATATATAATAGCACGGGTCCATTAATGATAATAGACCAGTAGGAGAAAAATGTAATCGCCACAGTGGCGATACAACTTTTATCGTCACAGTGGCGATATCACTTTTATCGCCACAGTTGCAATATCATTTTTGAAACTTTCTGTTTCTATGTATGAAGTACATCTGCCCTTCTGTTTGTTATTCATACCCGTTTTTTTCTTCATATTTAGGTATATTTCACTTTCTTCTTCTTCTTCTTCTTCTTCTCTCTCTCTCTCTCTCTCTCTCTCTCTCTCTCTCTCTCTCTCTCTCTCTCTCTCTCTCTCTCTCTCTCATGAATCGATCTAAAATGTATAAGGACTATTGACCATCTTATATACATTTATGTACTCATTTAGAATTTGCCAGCATGAATTCCTAAAACTAAAAATCAAATTGTAGGCTTCAATTATTAGCTTTTTATAGATACTTATGAAATCACAAATTCTAGATCAGTCATGTACTGTTTTTCCTGGACCTTACTGTGAGACATATCTAGTTAAAAATCTAGACCTCTGTTTTAATAAATTCTACCAATCAATATGATTGCAAATGTTTCAGAAAACTGTATCAGTAATATTTGGACTTCCTCCAAATATTATTCAAGTATTTCTTTTTCAAACACTATAGAGAATTTGATTTTGCGATCTCAACATTCAAGCACTTTGACGGTTTCTTAAGAATCTGCATGAACAAACGAACACACGATAAATCTATAGATATATAGAAAGATAGGTGTACCTACGAAAATATAAATGTTCCCAAAATACTGACCAGGATGTCATCTACAATCACTTTGATATTTTCCGCTGGAGGTGAAAGGTCAGAATTATGCGATAATATCATCAAAAACACTCAGCATTCAATGCCTTTAACATGTTGTTATTTCGATGAAGATATATTTTATAAATTCACGGAGAGAGAGAGAGAGAGAGAGAGAGAGAGAGAGAGAGAGAGAGACGGAGACAGAGACAGAGAGGCAGAGACAAACAGACAGAGAGACTTACTAGTCAGTTAAAAACTCTGTCAGGATGGTAGGACATCTAAAAGTTTAGTTATTACACAATAATAACTTCCACCACAGCTGTTCTTGTTCAATCAAGATGTATTTTTAATCGCCGAATACGTGACACATATATTAATTGCTTCTATCTAGTAAGTGTCTATTTTGTTTTCACTTCTTCACCATTTATAGACTGCAATTATATATCTACACCTGCCGTGATCCGAGCACAGACTGAATAAATATAGTATACAGGTATATAAAAACAGTATCAATTTATATTGGATCAGTCAGACTGAGTAAATAGGCTTGTATATTGTAGAAAGTAGGCTAAGTGGCTAAATTCTACATAGTTCATAAGTAGTTAAAGAACAGCTCGATAAGTTTTTCAATTAATAGTATTATAGTATTTGACAAACTGCATTGTTGAATTAATGCTGTTTAAACAAAATTGGTTTTCATGCTACGCAACGTGTGTATGTTTATATCGTTAACATAAGACACTTAAATTGGTGATCAATATTTGATCAATTTTGTAAATATAAGGCAGCTGCAGTATAGTGATCTTTCAATTCCTCCGCATTTGTGACTCCATGTTGAATATATCAATTCAGATATATTTTATCTGCAATCAGATATATTCTCAAAAGTTATCTGATTTGATTCACAAAAATGTCAGCCAAGAAAAACGTTGATTTAGGAGATGTAAGAAGACTTTCACGTTCCTAACTTATCACCTGAGTTTAAACCAATAAGGCACGATATCGACAAATTACCAAGAACAAGAACTCTAAAATCACGGAAAAATTCTATAAGTTTGTCTTTTTCTTCTGTGGCTTCTTTTTTTCTTGGTTGCTTCTGTTTTGTAACTGCCTTCGAAACAGACCCAACGGGAGTCGAAAGCGCTTACGTTGTTTAAAAAGATAGTTCTCCACTGTTCATTGTCAGCCTTTTTTACGGTTATCATAACCAGTGCACGACACACGCAATCCATTGGTGGATCCTCTGAAGGATTGTTATTAGACACATGATTTGTATTATCTCTCTGAGTCTGGAGGTTTTACACACGGGTCGAAATTCATAAGGTAAAATTATTAAATATTTTCCCAAGGCCTGTTTGAAACGATGGGAATATATTTTGACTAACTCTATTTCAAAACATCAGCTATATTTGATGTGTTTGTTTGTTAATACATTGAAACTTCTCAAAACTGAAACCTTAACCTCACTATATCGGAATCCCCCTCAAGACTAAATATTACTTTACTCCAGAATTTTTCCTTCCTTAAAATAGTCATTTTCCCCCAATAAACCGAAACCCCTCAACTTCGAATACCAAAACAAATTTTGATCCCAAATTTCAATTTTACGCTACCCCAATAAAACCGAAAATCAGTTTAAATTTTGGAAATATATTTTAGCTGCTTCATTCCCGATACACGCTTGAACAAAATCATTACGGTTAACAAGCATTTCAATAGGCTGATCTGTGAGACAAAGACCCGGAAAAAGTCCCAACGCCACGTAAGGTTAAAACAATATTTGACGCTCGCCTACGCAGATTAGGGCTGACAATAGGCTAATCAGAAGTCTTTTCACTATATAAATGAGTCAGTTGTAGGTAAGCCATTTAAGAAATATTTTGCTTATCTTCTTATTATCAAATTGCGATTGGTGCTATTCATTTGTAGTCATGATCAGTGGAACATTGTTTGCTTGTTGTTTTTTTTAATTAACCAGTCATGTGGCATCGCTTTTGCTACTTTGCAGACGGAGATATACAAGGCATACATTCTAAAAGTCAGATTCTCTCAGTGGCACACCCTTAAGTTTTAGATTTTATACAATTGCTAAGAATGAAGTTATTTGGCGATGGCACACAAATGGAGTCATTAAAACAAGCCACATTTGTATTTGTTAAAAAAGATGTAAGTAACAACAGACAACGCTTCACGCCTTCTTCAATCCAGATCATGAACCGTGAACATTATGCAATGCGGAGTATTTAAACATTGTGGAGTATCATTCATGAGTATAACGGAGTTATAGTAAAGTTATTAAAATATTTCATTCCTCAGATGTATCTTGTGACAAGGTCTGTGTTTCTATGTGAAACTATGAATACATTTATTATGTATGTGACAGGATGTGATATTCGGAAGGAACGTATGTGACAGGATGTGATATTCGGAAGGAACGTATCTTGTTCAGCTAATTCTTCACGAAATGCATGTATTAATAAAAATAACAGCTTTTTAATTTGTGAACTCCAACACAGAGACTCTCTCTCTCTCTCTCTCTCTCTCTCTCTCTCTCTCTCTCTCTCTCTCTCTCTCTCTCTCTCTGGGCCCCGGGTCTAAAGCGCTCTTCTTTATCGATCACTGCCATTTCACCCTGTCTACGTGGGTTCGAGTCTCAGGTTCGGCCAATGTGGGTATGTGGGAAAGCTGCCAGTAACTTCCCACAAAGTAAGCATCGTCCGTATTATAATCAATAATGTGTGGCTGAATAACTTTCCGCAAAGATATAAAAGCGGCAATGTTAAATTTTTAATATCAGCTCGATATGCGGTAAATGCCTCTAATACGCTTGACTTTCGTCTATTCATGTACTACAATGGAATAAAATCGGGTAACTCAGTCACTTCAGTTTTAACTAAGTGCCGACATCTTGAAAGAATACAAAATTCCTGGTAAATACCAAGTGTGAAAAATATGACATTTACAATGAGACTTCACTTTCTTAAAATGTTTGTAATCTGTTTCATTGGAATCTGCTCTACATCAGAAGAAAGGAAACTTGAAATTTCGTACAAAGAACTGAAAAGAAGAGGAGATTTTCCTGGTATGCGTAAAGGCGGTTACCAGTACCTGAATATATCCTCTATTGGTTTGGGGCAATGCGGGCAGGAATGTGTCTTACGACGAAATTGCAAGTCTTTTAACTACAACTTGGAAACCTTCCAGTGTGAACTAAATAAGGAAAGTGTACTTAGCAAACCATACGAGGGGTGGACGGACGATCCAAAATGGTTTCATGGCTTGAAAGGCACTTGGATTAAGGTATGAATCTGTATTTTCCTCGCTCGTACCCTGCCATAACTGGTAAACTAGCATTATATGTCAGCAACTGGTATATCTATTTCATCCTAGTGGTTAATCAGTGACGTCACTCAAGCAACGGTGACGTCATTCCATAATAGCTAGTGTTGACACTCCCCACCCCCATCTCAGAACTGCAATGAGTGGTTGGTAGCGTCACATAAGCTCAGTGTATCATGGATTAAAAGTTTGAAATTGTTGTACTTTGTTCAAAGATTTAGGCTAATAGTCATCTGCGGTCTTGAGACCACAGGAACTGCAACAAATTAGTCAGCGAATGTATTATCTCGTTCAACCGACCTCCCTGGTGGTTCCATAAGATCGTCGTGAAATGAACGTCTCGTAATTCGCTGCTATCCAACCTATTTTGGCAAGCCAGTATCATCTGCAGGCAAATAGTAAAATCTATGTCTCCAGAACGGTTAGTCAGTGACGCAATTCGTACAACAGCAACGTCATTTACATAGGTGGCGCTCCTTAGTTTTGTATTATGCAAAAGCGTTAAATTTTTAAAGAAAAAAATAAAAAATAAAAAGAAGAATTTTCCAGGATTTTCTCACTTGTTTTCCTGACTATTTAAAAAAGACCCCGTATATCTTAGGTATTGATTAAAGAAATTCAAATTGGTGTATGATTGATGGGTATGATTTGTGTTATAGAGTAGACAGCTTGGCCTTACTTTAGATGTGCATCTGTGAAACAACTGTTAGTCCGCTTGGTCATTTTCGGTTCCTGAACTTCAAAGGTAAATTGTGAAAAAGAGCCGAAATTTTTTTTTTTTTTTTTTTATATATATATATATATATATATATATATATATATATATATATATATATCTTTTGCAATTCATTTCTTGCACTTTCAGAAGCTGGTATCCAATTTTAAAACCTGCCAAAGCACACCGGAACAGTCATTTTTGGTTCGCTGTGTGCTTACATCATACACAGTTTACACAAGTACATTATCCAAAGAAATTTTAGCCATAGTACATGAAAATAACAGTGAAGTATTCCAACATTTTCTCCACTGTTCATGTTGCAAATGCAAAAACTTCACCTTACACCTGTCACTGTCCAAGAAGTACACAATATCTGTATACCTTCCCCATATAGACCACATTAGTATTATTACTGTATGATTTAATTTTGGTTGTATAGCTGAAACATCTAAGTCACAAGCATCAAAGCAGTCCTTTGCAATAATTCTCATGTTTTTCCGCACTGAACAGTATTTATTAGCAGAAAGTGCCACATAAGGCCAGCACCACCACCCCATTATGAAAAGTGAGCTATTTTACAAACGCACATTTTGTTTTCTCAACATAGCAACCATTGTTATGATGAAAGACAGAACCGTGAAACTTTCCAAAGTTATTCCTGAAATGCCACTAATAAATAGTACAGTTTGAACAGGGATATAACAGATCAGGTTTATAGAGGTCAAAGGTCAACGTGTAAAATATTTGCTTATTCTTCTAACACCAACATATGGAAGAAAACGATTCTGCTTTGTCACCAATTTTTCCTTAATTTCATTACAAATTAATGAAAAGAAACATTTTCACTGTATTTTTCGTTCGCTTAAGGCCAAAGTTTTGAATTTAAGTTGACCTCATTCCTGTGTTCTTAGACTTTCTGATATTTCCTGTAATTAAGGTCATTGCACATATAATACTGACACAAGGCATGATGTGTATGCAAGAACAAAATAAGCAAAATTAGTTTATTTTCATGCATAACATCAATAGGTATTGTAAAAATAACTTTCGATTTCCTTTATTCTGGTGTATGATTGACAGGTGTGATTTTGGGTTATAGAGTATACAGCATAACCTTACTTCAGATGCTCGTATTAAAAAGACTGTTAGCTCCGCTTGGTCATTTTCACTTTAAAGGTAAATTGGAAGAAAACAAACGAGTCAATAACTTTTTAAAACTTTTGATATATTTTGTAATTCATTCATTGCACTTTCAGAAGCTGATATTGTCAATTCTGGCAGAATATGTTTTCCTAATTTAATACCTGCTGAAGTTAGTGTACTTTGGACTAATTCATGTTGATTCTCGAGCACACGGGAGCAGCAATATTGGTCAGCTGTATGCTCAGATCATGTACAATTTCCACAAGTACAACATGTAAAGAAATATCAGCCAGAATACATAAAGTACTATACAGGTATGCCAGCATTCTCTCCACTGTGCACGTTGCAAAAGCAAACAACTTCACCTTTCAAATGTCACTAGTATGTATTATATCAGTAGAACGTCACCTAAACTGCAGTGTTTGGTTGGTAGTTTCACAACCACGTGGTGCATTGTGGGTTAAAAAGTACGGAAGTTTAGGACCGATTTCGAAGATGGCTGTTGAGTTATCTGCTTTCCCACGACCACCGGAAGGATGATGATGTAGTCAGCAAATGTCAGCTAGCCACACCCCACCTCTTTCCCCAACCGAAGAAAGCACCAAAGGAAACTAATTTTTCTTAGTAATGACAGAACAGGTTTGTCCAAAATTTGGAACAGCAATTTGGGATGATGCGTTGCAATACTTTATTATAATACGTCATGTTTCGAGAAAACATGGAATTTATCTGGCTTGTTTACAAAATGATTGTTACTTATATCTTTTAAGAGTACAAAAGAATTTTACTTTACTGATTGCAGAAAATATATCTAGATAATTTCTGAGATATCAAGAAATGTCTTGGTTGTTTTCATTACAAAAATTTTGACTGAAGAGCCTTCTATCAATAACATTTTGAAATGAAGCATTTATCTTTTAGTCAAAGAATTTGAGTTAAGTATGTATTAGATAGAGACGTTTTATTAATATGGGACCAGGTGGCGTACGACGAGCTGGGTCTATGCATTTAGCAGCTGGGTGTGCACTATGCACGGATGTATACGGTTGTTCGGTTTGAGTTGTTGTTGTCAAGGAAATAAGGGGAAATAACTTCTGAGAGACGCGAACGGCGACTGGTCAAATTTCTTTATCAAAGATTAAATGCCAGGTCAGAAATGTAAGGTAGTTTCTATTTATCTGTTCTAGCTAACAAACTACTCGTTGTTGTTACTGCGTGTACAACGTTTGTGGGCACACATAATTAAGTTTGGCATGGCAAGATGGAAGCTTTTATATTTTCACTTATGTATGTATGTGACGAGTTGAAAATATCGGAATGAAAAACAAATATGAAAATATTTTCGCCAGTAAGTCTCTATATTTCACACGTAAGTATATATAGAAAGATGTATCTATTATTTTTCAATTGCAGCTGTTGAACGAAACGCTTGGCTGATGGCAAATGACGTCAAGAAATACAAAAGTGGACAAATAACTAGCCTATTGCATGTAACATATGCCATATAATCATGTTTTGGGATTTGGAAAATAAACATAAAGATAAACGTCAAACCGTATTCCCGCTATCATACGTAACTGCGTTCCATTATCGGACATAACCACGTTCTGCTGTCAGATGTAAAACTGGAGAAACTTCAACTTTTCATCCGCTAGACATTGGAAAACTAATCATGGAGAAAAATATGGAAAGTTGGCACCGAGACATCAAACTAATTTCTTTAGACATATATTAGTCTTGTGTTATTTAAGCTGCAATACTTGAAAACTGAAACAAGCCTTCGAAAGTGAAATTTATTATATTTTACATAGCAAAGCAAAACATGTTCATCTCATTTATTCATAAAAATAGCTAATACTCGTAAAACGAGTGTTGTAAAAACCTGTTCTGTACATGTCACGTTCCGATGCTACCATTTAGTAAAAGTGTGTAATCTGCTTCAGTCACTCTTTTTTAGAACAGTGAATAAAGATGGTCATACTTATATTCTGCTCCTTCTTTTTTGATACATGCATACCGATACTGTAGTATGATATATGCATACCGATACTGTAGTATGATATATGCATTACCGATACTGCATTATGATATAAGCATACCGATACTGTATCATGATATATGCATACCGATACTATATTGTGATGAATGCATACCGATACTGTATTGCGATATATGCATACCGATACTGTATTACGATATATGCATACCGATACTGTATTGTGATATATGCATACCGATACTGTATTGTGATATATGCATACCGATACTGTATTGTAATATATGCATACTGAAACTGTATTGTGATATATGCATACCGATACTATATTGTGATGAATGCATGCCGATACTGTATTGTGATATATGCATACCGACACTGTATTATGATATATGCATACCGATACTGTATTATGATATATGCATACCGATACTGTATTGTGATATATGCATACCGATACTATATTTTGATATATGCATACCGATACTGTATTGTGATATATGCATATCGATACTGTATTGTGATATATGCATACCGATGTACTGTAGTATGATATATGCATTACAGATACTGTATTATGATATATGGATACCGACACTGTATTATGATATATGCATACTGACACTGTATTGTGATATATGCATACCGATACTATATTATGATAAATGCATACTGATACTGTATTATGACATAAGCAATATAAATGGGTATACTGTATTAGGAACCATGCTTTGTCACAATCTTAATATCTTCTCTAGCAAGCAACAATTATATATGTATTGACAGTGTAACACATGTTTAGATTACTATCAATTATATATGTATTGACAGTGTAACACATGTTTACATTACTATCAATTACATAGGTATTGACAGTGTAACACATGTTTACATTACTATCAATTATATATGTATTGACAGTGTAACACATGTTTACATTACTATCAATTAAATGCTTATACTGGGTAAAATGATATGTAATATTATGTACATATCCTTTTCTTCATTTATTCAGGAAGCTTGAAAACAACAAGAGATAACCAAAGCAACGTAACACAAGATAGAAAATTTAATTTCTTAAACAATCTGTAATTGTGCATATCGCCCATTAATTACTCTAAAAGAATATTTGGTCTATCAGGAACATTTTAAAAAATAACATTTTCCCCAAAATCTTTTTGAAAAGACCCTTTGGGTTTGAAGGAACAAGAAGAAACATTTTCTTCCAATGTGAAGCCTCATATTTGTAATCCACAATCCATTTATAATACACGCAGAGTGAAGTCAAACTCGTTTTGATACAGAATGAGCTTTCTGTACTTTGCTTAGTTCGATAAATCAACTCCCCCCCCCCCAATCATTTGATACTGATAGACAATTTGTTAGTCTGACGTCACCCGTTTTTTAAAATGTGCAATTTCGCCGCATGCAAATATTTCCGGAACACACATGCGTACTGTTAAGAAAATTACCGGTATTTGGTAATAGCCACATCTACCACTAAATTCAAAATGGCCATAGGACAGAGGGTTGTTCTATTCCACGTCAGACATAGAATTAGATCCGGAAATATTTTGCACATATCACCAAAAGAACCCTTCGACCGACGGTAGCTCAATAGCCGTGAGAAATACCGGCAAGTTTATAAAATGTACACCGATGTTTGCACACGAAACTGTCTGCAAATAGTTGCAACTTTTAATGAATAGGCGATATCAGCCCCAAGATCATGCGTCAGAATCATTACAAGTCTTGAGCTGATTTATAGTCCTACATTTTGCTGTGTAAAACGACGATATGCCATCCGCCATGTTGTATTGTGCTGGGCAGCGACGCATAACAGCGTATTACATTCGTGTATTTGTTTCTCTTGGAAATTTTTTTCTTCATTACTTATTAAAAACTATCCGTCAAACACAATCGCTGGAACGGAACTATCTATCTGGCGAATGTTTGTCCTTGTGAAAATAAGTTTCATCGACAAATCAATAACATGTTCCGTTAAAATAGGCCTAGTTCGCGCTACGCTTTTGAAATTTATGGTCCCAGCCTCATAAATCTTGGACAGGTTTCCGATGTTGTTTATTATTGTGAGATTTCGCGTTATCATGTAAATATATCTGTTTGAATTGTCGACATGAGCTTTGTTTTAAATGCGGTATATAGGGACGGTTTCTACTTTTCTGTATTGTTGATATTTAATAAAATATTTATCTCTGTAATGACCGGATATTGAAAGAATTATGAGTTTCCGCAGAATTGTCAACAAGCTATGTATGTATGTATGTATGTATGTATGTATGTATGTATGTATGTATGTATGTATGTGTGTGTGTGTGTGTGTAGGTAGGTAGGTAGGCAGGTATGCTTTATATTTATAATTTGATTGAAAAAACTGCATACTTCTATTCAAAAATTTATTTCTACCTCATGATGACAGACACCACCGTAAAAGATGCATGCTCTTTTTAAATTAACTTTTTTTTTTTTATTAAATGCGTTTAATAATGTATAAATTTCGCTAACGTTTCCGAGCTTAAAGTTTAATTTGCTTGTTATGATCCACTTTTGTCTGAAACATGTGAAAACGTTATTTCCCTCATGATGTGAAGAAAATAGCCTTTTTATTAAAATAATCCTAGAATTATTAGAGAAATGATCTAACATAACCTTCTGATGCCTGAAATGACCTTGAACTCATGTGGCCGCATTAGAAACATGACGTCATATTAGACACATGCAATATTTAAAACTGAGATAAATTTCAAAGACGTCATTTGATAAAATATTCACCAAATTAGAGAGTTACCAGATTAAACATTTGCAAAAATTCTAAATAAGATTCAAGCAGACAAAGGTAAAACTATTAAGTGCCAAAAAGGGGAGGGGGTAGTGATGGAGGGAAAGGACAATGGTCTCATGAACATTTAGCGGAAGCTAATGTGCGGATGAAAGATTGTTTTCTTAATAAGCTCAAATACTTCACCCGTGTCATGTGTTCCAATCTCACCATCTTACATCACGAATATTTGGATAATTTCTGGATTTTCTGCAGAATCTCAGCTGATTTATGCCTTTGCTCGAGGCATCTAAACAAAGCAGAACCGCTCAGGCAAGAACACCAGCTTAGATAAACAGCTGCTGACTTGATGTCTTCGGTGCGTTACATCGTTTTAACAAATCTTTTTTCGAACTGAATGTGGTTTTTAAGATGGGACATATGAGTTGAAATAAGCTTTTACACGTAATTTTACTATAGTAATGTTTGCCAAGAAAGATATAACTCACCAAAGTCACTTAATTATATGTAGTAGCTATTAAACTAGTCTGATTTTCTTGTCTGAACGGCTGTAATTCCTTCAAACACTCAGCTCACTGAAATAATGGAGCTCGTCCCAATGATTATATGCCTAGGTCCACCTTCATGAGCAGAGGAAACTCAAAAGGCTGGTGCTTGATAGGATTCGTTTTCCAATGGTACAAGAAGATTTCGTTTAAAGAGTGCTTCGAGGAATGTTTTTTGTCATGTATTGTGAACTGAATACAGAAAACTACACCACGATACCAGCAAAATATAAACAGTGATTCAGAATTCTATCATAGCTTGAGAAGTCTTGGGAAAAAGTAAGAAGAAAGATACTGGCGTTATCCAGACCATCTAAAAAAATCAAACGTCTTCTTCCTGTATTTTGCCTCTGTTTGTTTGCAAGTACTTTTCAAATTAATAACTTCACGCCTTTGACAGGTGTTTGTAAATAATATAAATATTATCGATGAAGGGTTTCATTGGAGAAGAGGGAGGCAAAACTAGTCCAAACAGTCACATTCCATAAAACTGACTGAAAAATGCATTCTGTATTTATTTTGTATTAGTTTTGAAACACATTTTCTATTATCGATATCGATGTATGGATATATAAAGATGTAAAATATGTTCACGTAGTATGCTGATTGTGAAGATTTCAGAGATCATATTGTCAGTAGATATTCGAGAAGTATTGAAAAATGTTTTATTAATGACATTAGTTATTCTAAACTAAATGTCCCCACTGTACAACTTTAGCAAATTCAACAGAAATTAATACATATGAAGAGGTAGGGGCCTGTCATCGACATTTATGTGCTTCTCATGGCTTTTAACGGCACTTGTAGCTCATAATTGGCTATATCAAGCCGAACAACTGAAATCTTTCCCCAAGGATACACAGAGGCAGCCGTCTTGGGTTGTCATGAGATGGTCTCGAACCTACAAATTTTAGTTTACAAATCTGACGCTTTATTAGGTGAGCTACCGTGGCTCCCAATATCAAGAATCGAAACTTGTGATGTAACCGTCAAAGGAACAAAGACATACTGTTGTTAAGGGCGAGTAGAATAAAATTCAGAAAGATTGATGATTGTGTAAAGTTGGACATGATAAACTGAATCGAACATCTCAGTTGTAATTAAATTAATATGTTTACGTCAAAAGTAAATGCTGTTCAAAACAATTATTATTTTCATTGATTTTTAAACTTAAACAAAATGAATAGATGAGACGAGCTTAAAATTCTGCATGAGATAGATTCGCAACACTGAGATGGATGTACCTCTGAGAAAACTGTTGCCTTTCGTTCATTATGCTCTAATTTATAACATTTCCGTTGGGATTACCTCTCTATAAGCACTGAGTTCAGGCTTGGTAAAATTCCAACAGATACATTTTGAAATCCCAACAGAAGGAAAACAAAGAACAGAAACAAATTCTAAATAAACGTGTACTGGATGGTTTGCAATTGATTCACTTTCCCCTTACCCACAATTGTGGCATCTTCGCTAACCAAGGTTCCGATAAGTTACCTTATTTTATCAGAACCTTGGCTAGCGATGCAATTGTGGCAACTGTTGTTATTACTAGAGTGTCTGTTTATTACGTTGTTAAACTTTCATGGGAAATAAAAGGAGAGAGAAAGCAGAATAAAATATGCGACAAAATTTCTCAGGATTTGTAAAGCTGGCTGTTTAGAGATCTTTTACATTATATATTCCAACATCTCTTGTCAATGACATGTTATCATGATCTGTACCTACTTTTCTAGCTATCATGTATATAGTATTCGACCAGTAAAATAAGATCCTTTGATGCCGAGAATTAAATTGGTCAAGCGAGGAACATGACAGAAGATGGTCAATGTTTAAAACATCATTACGTATACCTTAAGGTTTGATATAATTCAACTATCTTTTTTAGAAGTCAATAGATACAAAGCTGAGATTTGTCAAAGTAGTATCTCTTTAATTATTCCAATTTACAACATATGTTCTAATAGTTTCTAAGATTCTGACTGTTAGAAATTTATCCTTGGCTAAAATGAATTTATATTCTCTCACTGCAAGCAACAGCAAAGAAATTTCTGGGGTAGTTTCTGTTGCCTATACAGCACCTTTCGAAAGTCACTGATAAAATTAAAAATGACAGCTTACTCAAAAGTGTTGTCAAACAAGGCGGACTCAGATAATTTTTAATTTCTTTACAAGGCAATGCATGATAAAATGCAATCGCGTGTACGAACAGGGAAGGGAATACTATATTTTTTTTATTTGTAAAATCAGAATGACACAATGGGATGCAATGAACCCGATAACGTTCTCCTTATTGTTTAACGACACATATGACCTTGTTGAAAGAACATTGTTCGTCAGGTATCTTTGTCCTAATTAAATATCCGGCATATGTTTATTATTTTTCTGATGATGTTGGTATCTGCTTTGAAACTGCAATCAAACTTCAAAATCCCACAATGGCTACTCATAAACAAGACCGCCTGTCGCCCTCCGTTTGTGTTTTCGTACCTTCAGACATACTAAAATTAAACGGTAATTGATTTGGAATCTTTTGATGCATAACATATGAAGGCAATACGACATTGGCAAAAATATCACAAAGGTCCTTGTCATCTTTACGCGAAACATGCGGTTTTCTCTAATTGGTTTTGTGGATGCTTCCCAAGAGGAACGTTAAACCTAATTGTATTTATCACTGGTAGAATACTGATGATGTTCCACAACTGATAATGTTCCACAAAAGTTACAGTCATCGGTGTGCATCGTAAAAGGTATAACACTTTCGCGATGAAACTGAAGAGTGTATGGCTTTGGTTGACCACTATGCTTCTGGACCTAAAATATTTCCATGGAGCTCGTCCCAATGATTGTATGCCAAAGTCCACCTTCATGAGCCGAGGAGACTCAAATGGCTGGCGCTTAATAGGATTCGTTTTCCACTACTATAAGACGATTTCGTTGGGAGATTGCGCCGAGGAATGTCTTCGCCGGACGAACTGCAAATCACTGAACTACAATGCTGTTACCATATATTGTGAACTGAACACAGAAAGCTACACCACAATGCCAGCAAATATAAGTAGTGATTCCGAATTCTACCATAGCTTGAGAAGTACTTGGGAAACGGTAAGAGCAACGGGGTGGGACGATCGAGACCATCTAAAGAATCAAAGAGATTCCTTTCTGTCATTTGTTCTTGTTTGTGTTTGCATTTTGCATGTACTTTTTAAATTCAGAACTTCACGCCTTTGTCAAGTGTTGTATGCCATCTCTCTCTCTCTCTCTCTCTCTCTCTCTCTCTCTCTCTCTATATATATATATATATATATATATATATATATATATATAATCATTTTCAAACACATTGTCTGTTATTGATAGCAACATATGGATATATTAGATGTCGAAAAGGTTCACTTAAAATGCTGACTGTGATGATTTAAAGATCATATTTTCAATAGAAATTCTAGAAATATTAAAACGCTACTGTGTGAATGGCATTTGTTAGTCTAAACAAATGCCCGTAGCGTACAGCTTTGGCTAATTCAGCAGAAAGCATCATATATGCAGAAGCAAGAGCGATGATTTATATAAAATTAAAGTACTATTTTATCGTAAAAATAATTCTTGTTAAAAATAATTATTATTTTGATTGATTTATCTTCAAACTTTGAGAAAGAATGGCTGAAATGAGCGTAATGGTCGTTTGTATTAGCATTAATGTAAAATGCGATTTGTAACATATACTTCTAAGGGTTTAACTTCACTTGGATAACCTTGATGTAGGGCCCCGGACAATTACAAACGTGGAATAACTATATAAATTACAGGTGCAAAGGTTACTCTCGGAATACATTAAAATCATGCATGGCACATACTTGGATATTGACGTCGCCAATGCACACAGTGTTACACAAAGAACATCCTGATTTATTTCTCCAAAATTATTGACCTTTTGCAATCCATTTTGACTAATATGTTCCATGTGCTAGAACCTCAAGCTAAATTTTAAGCTCCAACGTCTACAGACATGGCCTGATGTAGTATCAACTCCAATAAAACTTAAGCAAGCTAACCACTGTTCTATAATATTGCATGTAGACTTCCAACTGCATTAAACATTTCCTTTAATTCTTGTAGGACAATTTGTTGCTGGGTTTCACACTCCTCACGTGTGCCGTCAACCAGAAGGTGTCTGAAAAAGACGAGACAACATGCATTTTAGCTGGTATGTTCTTTCCAGACCATCTATCTACACGTATACAAATGAATTTGTATTTGTGTTCACTTTCATAGTTTTTAATCAGTAATAATTCTCAACATCGAATTTAACACCATTTTCAAAATAAAACAACGCAATAAATCATTAACAAAATATGTTCAAGAAAACCTATTTATATTCAGGTCTCAGCGAAAGTAGAGTTGTAGAGAATAGATTTTATAAAGACTGTACGTATAGCAGACTATTGAAGCTTGTGTTTTTATTCAGAATGCAATGATCCTCCTGAAAGACGATTTGCACAGTACACGAGCACCCTACGAGAAGTGGGTTCGGTCGTTTATTACAGTTGCCTCCCCCAGTACGGATCATTGGGTGACGTCACCGGCACGTGCAAGCCAGACGGCTCTTGGAACGCTAGTTCATTCGAATGCTGGAGAAGTAAGTGAGAGTAGGGAATATAGATATCTGGTTCTTGCTTTCTATCCTCTTGCGTTTCGTAACATTCTGAAACAAAGATATCCGATTATTACAGGTGCATTTGTTTTGTTTTATGACATTTGTGTGATTCTCACACATTTTTCTCTGATATAGGTATAATATAGATGTTAGTATCAAACAAGTATAGCCATGTCTGTTATCCATTTAAGTTTTTGGTAACTTTATTTACTTCAAAGCTGATTAATACGTGTCTCTTGTTTGACTATTGTCGTGTTATTCATGTCAAATCGTTAGCATCTTGATGCGAGTAATATATGAATGTTAGATTTTTTCAAGGCCATTTTCATCCGCTTTATCTACGCGATTATTTCGGTTAGAATCATCAAAGAGCTGCTTGATAAATATTCTTTATCTACCTTGATAATGATGATTTATACATACAATACATTTTATTCCTTGTTGTTTTCGGAAATTAATATGCTATTTAAAATTTAAGTTTCCACACTTTTCGATGTAGAATGGACAGATCATACTGGCAATCGGTAGGGTGCAATGATTCCAGTTAGTAAGGTGTTATGACTCCAGTTAGTAAGGTGTTATAACTTTAATTAGTAGGGTGCTATGATTCTAATTAGTAGGGCGCTATGACTGTTGTAGATGCAGTATTTATCTTGATTACATGTTATTGTTCTTATAATCGATCAAATGCCAATTATTTGTACTAAAATGTTTGATCACCAGTACTAAATTGAAGATGCAATCATTTTTATGTTTGGGTGGTGGTGGTGGATACTTTATTTATTTGCTTAATTTCTCTCCATATTTTTTGTTCGAAACATCTATCGTCCCATGATATGTATCAGTGTCCCATATTATCTGATGAAAAATTTCTATAATACAAAGACACGTTTCTCGACTGTGGATATAATCCCTCTCCGTAAAAAATAAAATGGTTGATGCCTTGCTGATTCCGATTACTCATGGTCTGGTTATAGGTGGGAATGCTGGGGTGGGCATGAATAACCCAGTTAGATGTGAGAGCAATTATTTAATTTTGCAAGCATTTAGTGTCATGTTGTTTCTTCTGCAGATTGCACACACCCTCCAGTTGTTAATCATGCCATCATCAAACACCTTTGGGCGTTAGAAACACAGATCCTCACTTATGTATGTGACGCTAATTACGAGGCAGTGGGAGACACACGAGTCTACTGTCAAGCTGATGGTTCCTGGTCTGAACTCAACTTTTTGTGTCTAAGAAGTAAGTATTGTTTTCTTATATAGCATTTCCTGGAACAATATTATAAATTTTCTGTATCGCCAACGAACTAATATCAACTGTATGTCCAGTCCAGCAATGTGAATTTCCTTTGAAATCATGGAATTATTTTAGTTCACCAACCCTTAATGGCAAGTGCACTATATGATTTGTTTGTAACGGCGTTGTTAACAGATGCAGAACATAGTGTGATATAACATCTGGTCAAATGAATTAAACACGGCAGTATGGATAGCATTAGCTGGTTGTGGAATATGATATTGACATTTAATAAATATCACGGCAGACTAGTAAGACAGGCAATCAGGTTTCATGTCTCCTTTTAAATACAAAACTGTTCTCTGAATGTTCAGTACGACTGCCTGACGAATAAACTTTTAACGCTTCCACTAATTCAATAGAGAACTGAAACAATTTAGCATCATTTTTAAAAACGTCAACATTTCACCAAATCATAATAGGGATACTTTAATAGAAAAAATACTTGATTGATAACGGACAAAACGGCATATCAGGGCCTAAGCCAGCTTATTTGCGAAAGGCCTACAAACGTTTTTACAAATGAAGGGCAGGAACAGTTGAATAACGGAGAAAATTGTCAGCTGATGAAATTAAATTAATGGCTACAAGTGATGAAAAATAGGATGACTTATTTCTTTCTGAAATATGGTCACTTTCATACTACGAAAATGAATCAAAACCAACCTGACAAGGAAAGGAATATGGCTCCACAGAAGATAAAATAGCAAGAGCCTTATTCATTGAAACTGAACAATACAATCAGGAGCTGAAAATAAGCAAATGGAATCTGCAGTGGGACTACTGGTAAAACATTTACTGATTAGGACCTAAAGACAAAATCAACGAAGAACAAATCAAGAAAACCCATTAAATCTTTTTGATCGTGAGATTAGCTAAAATATCAAAGGCAATATCAGATGACATCATCCTAGTATTTACATAGTAAATTTTAACCCATCGATGATTTACATGAACTACAGATAGAGCTTAACGTAAGTACATGACGTAAGTGGTATCATGTATTTCAATGAAAAATACATGATAACGTAAGTACATGACGTAAGTGGTATCATGTATTTCAATGAAAAATACATGATAACGTAAGTACATGACGTAAGTGGTATCATGTATTTCAATGAAAAATACATGATAACGTAAGTACATGACGTAAGTGGTATCATGTATTTCAATGACTTTTTCTATCATTTCCTTTGGTATTATCTCTGCATTGAGCTCTCACTTGATAACATTCAAACACATACCAAAAAATACCAACGGACAGAAAACAAACATGATAAACGAATTTTTCAGAAATGTATCCTGTACATTTTCCAGTTGATGTATTTTCCCTTTGACCACAGTTGTGTCAACCATTGCTATTACTTGAGTGTCAATTTATTGCATTGTTAAACCATTCAGGGAAAGAAAAGAAGAGAGATTCAATCTATAACAAAATTGCAGTCGATTTCATTACATATAATATCGGAACGACAGAAGCGAACATAAACAACCCGATACCGTTCTCCTTATTTATTAACGATATATGTACCCCGTTGACGGAACGGTATGGTTCATGTATCTTTATAATTCATTTAATGCCGGATGTATTATGTTCATTATTGTCTGAAGATGTTGGAAACTGTGACGAAATTGTCATAAAACTTAAAAAATTCAACAAATGCTATAAAGATTTTGCGGTATGTGTGTAAACTTAAACAAAATCGAAATCCAATTTGATCTTCAAAATAGCGGTTCACTTCGAAAATACAAAATGTGGACCTTGTGAGGTTTTGGTTGTGGGGGATTGGGGGTGGGGTGCCTCCAATATTTATTTAAATTATTGTAGAAGTCCCACCCAGGCTCGATTTTGGTTGGAAGTTGATTTAGTGACAGTTAGATATACAGCTCCGAGCCCCCAGTCAGCAATGCCGACGGTTAAATGAATAAAGATACAAAAAGGGTGAAGTTCAATAATGACAATTTAATAACAGTTAAAAGATCAATAGTTCAAACTTCCCAAATACAATTCTTCCGCTCGACCCTTTTCTAGCCTATCGCATCATTTGATTCGTAGTGTGAGAGATTTCCACCTGTCCTTGTGTACTACTCATCTGTGTATTCTTCTCTATCTCCTAATTCCCTCTCGTCCTCCCTGACTCCCTCCAAGTTCCTTCTCCTCCTCCTTCTCTATTTCCTCCTCCAGACCACTTTCCTCCTCCTCCCCTTCTATCCCTCTTCTATGTCGACTGCACGTTCTCGACTCCGACTGCACTGTCAGTCTCACTTCCGTCTCCCTCTTAGAGACTCGGGACTACTGAACTTAAACCGGAAGTTCTGTCCCCGAAAAGCTTCCTTGTCGAAGCTTTTCCTTGTCTTACAATTCTGGTCCTAAGATTCCCGCCAAATTACGAGTGGCTTCTCTCGGAGTATCCTTTCGCTTAAACCCGCTAGATCTACTTCTCATAATCTGCCCAGGTATACTGATAAATTTACTGCACGTTTAAGCTAAAATTTCGATCTAAGGTTTACTCCCACCCTCTATCTTAATTCCAATTGGATGTCGCTGTTGACGGTCCCAATCAAACTTACTGACAATGTCTTCTCGCTTGTCTGTCTACGTGGCGGTGAGAACACGCCCCGTTCACCCTGCGGGCTTCCCTTTGATCCCTGGACCCATGGTTTAACGTCTGGGTGTGAGGACGACAAGCCCTTTGACTGGCGGCTATTCTATGATCTGGGTGGCTGGCGACTTGCATACTCAATTAACACTATTTTCGGCTATGTTTACACATCAAACGCGGTCATAATATATCCAACTTTTATACATTCCCTGATACCTGGACTGCGAAACGTGACAGACCTATTATGGTTCGATTTTTAAAATGACTTAAGTTTATAAATACATAGGTCTTCTAAACACTCCAAAATTTATCGTCTACGCCAGATAAATTAAAACTTAAGTTATAAGCTAAAAACAGCTTGGATTGTTCTTAACGAAGCATTCAAACTATTTGATTCTATTGTAAGCCAGGCCTAACTAAGGGAACAATAGAGAAGATTGGGCTTTTCCTTATTGTTTAAAGCACAAGAGCAATTGAGAGGAATTGATGCCTCCATTTAATCCATTAAAAATTCATACTTAGAAAGAACTTTTTGCAGATAACCTAAAATGTAATTCACACAAGACTTCGACTGGGTTGTGGTATATCAAACGACGATCTTTTCAAGAAACGATTGCTCATTCAGCAGTATATGTCCCTGGGGTGAACCAGAAACATGAAAGGATTTTTTTTACACTGTACAAAGTATATGAACATCAGAAGCTAAGCTTTAATAATTTTGCCCCATATTATCGATGCAACTTTTTATGTTGACGGGAAATCACCTGCAATAACTTGAGATGAACAAGGAGATTTTCAAGGCGGTCCAAACGTAATTGTAACTAAGAAATGTGTTCAGTCACTACTTCACACTAAGCTATTGTATCTAGGGTACCTATTTAGTATATACGCCACCCAAACTGCAGTCAAATGTAAAATTACCCAATTCCTAATCTCCCTTCCATTATAAGTGGTCTCTACCAGTGATAGCATCTTCTTAATATTTTTTTTTATTTTTCTCTTTTGTTGTCTTGCACGTATGCAGTAACATATTTCTGTTGTAAATACGTGTAAGTTACTGTTTGACATTATTACAATATTGTAAATACAGTTTTCCTGTAATATCTCATTCACATTTTTCAATACTTTTGCAATTTCACGCCTTCATTACTCACACCAGCCACGTTATAAAAAGTAATTATTATTGTTAATGAGGACAGATCTGGAAATAAGCTATGCTGTTGCTCAATCATATATATATATATATATATATATATATATATATATATATATATATATATATATATATATAGTATTCGATTTTATGGACTTTCCAGGATAACTTCAGTAAATAAACACTGTACAAATCATATATAATCGTCAGTACTATACAGAGTTACATTTTGTTTAATCATTACTCATAACCATTACTTGTTTGTTTATTACCTGATAGTTCATGGGAACATTTACATTATTTCGTTTGCCGACATATTTACCAGACATTAATAATTTGTCGTGCCAGTTTGTGAGAATCCTCCACTCGTACCGAACTCCAGTCCAAATGCCAGCCGAACTCTGGACGGTCGTGCAGTGTCCTACACCTGCCATGTGAATTATGTTGGTTTTGGGAACACGGAGGTACTCTGTCAGCCAGACGGAACTTGGAGCAAATCAACCTACGTTTGCGTTAGAGGTACTATCCTTCAGTCATTTTTGTTTTCTTTCTGGTTGTCACAATCAATTATGCAAGATGTAAGTATTACTTCCTCACTTTGTAGATCCAGTCAAAAAACGTCATTTGCGTTTCTCTAGTAGATTGTTCCGTATCTGAGGTTGGTAAACAACTCAACAGCCTGCTTGCACTATCTGACTCTCCTTCTCATTCTACGGTCTAGTGGCGGGGAGGGGGGGGGTAGGTCATGGGACAAAGTGCTCAATAATATTTCTTGACTAAAACATTAATTTTGAATTACAGTTAATCAGTCAAGGACATTGTGAATTGTACTATTGTAATACATCAAAAGACTGTTAACACATCGCCACATTTAAGTCTATTAGCACATTAACACCATCGAGACTTCAGGCACATCAACACATTCAATATTGGAATTTATTTGGAACACCGCTGGAATTCATTTGGAACTTTTGATAGAACCTTTAGGATTATTTAGGATTTAATTAACAATACTGTAAGTTCTTTTTAAATTTTCACTTTGTATTCCAGGGATATAAATTATTTATTGAATTTTACAAAACTTCTTTATTCTAGCTCTTTTCTGTTGCTTTGTTTAAGACCTTAGAGTCGTTACAAATTTAAAGAAATAAATCTACCCAAATTCAGAACTGAATACAGCAATAAGACTGATTCTACTTCAGATGTTAAAGTAGGAATGAGTAATGATCAACAACTTTAAATATCCCCTCGGCTTGACCTAGGTCGTAATTACCATTTTCTGTAAATACTCTGTCATGTAATTGGAAAAGTTCGTTTCTGGAAGTTTCTAAGGTCAAAATCAAGAATGTATCTTTAATTCAAACTAAAATAAATTTGTTTACAGTTATTAATGATCTGAATAGTTAATCTATAATCATAGAGAAATAATAGTTATCTATTATATTGTTTGCAAAATAAATGTCAATAGTCAGGTTGACAATTATCTTGATTTTGGACTAAGGTCAATTACAAAATACAACTATTCATAACAGTTAATTACTGAGAAAAGCCAGCAAACTATATATATATATATATATATATATATATATATATATATATATATATATATATATATATATATATATATATATATATAAATGGTGCTGTAATGTAAAACGGTATGACGGCATGATAAGCTGCTTCCTCGTCTATTTCAATAATCTAAATTCATCTTCGTTATCTACTAATATCTACTATATACTTTAACATTATTGCTCTGGGAGGGGTAATTTTAGCACTTCCAAAACGAATTTTGTGGCAATAGCGAAAGCGTTGACCAATGTATAGGAAATAGACCCGATGCGACTTACTAACATCACAACTATATTTACCATGGCGACATTCCCAATTTTGACTATTGACAGGATTGTTTTTAATATACCATCTCTTTAAATCTGCTTAGTTTATTTGAATAACCTGGTATATAATTTATTCATTTGGTAAATTCACTCAAAGCAAATTGAAAAGTTTGTTTTCCTTTCAATATATATTTCCTAAAATGGGCAAATTAAAAAAAAAACAAAAACAACAGAATATTGTTTCCGAAAACCACACGTCTTCCTTTTGAATAAAAAACTCATCATGTGCAAACCTCTGTGAACACACAATGTTGCTTGACTGCTGCAAACAATGCAAACACGCTAAAGAAACCGACATAACTGCAAAACGTTACCAATATGTGCTAGATAGATTGATAGAAGTAGTATATGGGGTTACCGTAGCGTCAATGGCAATTAGCATTACAGACCCCCCCCTGGGCCAGTATAGCGTCAAGAAATAAAATCTCACCCTGGGCCTGTATAGCGTCAATGGAAAATTGGGTAGAGGGACTAGCACACCCTGGGCCTGTATAGCGTCAATGGAAATTTTGTAGAGCGGCGACTAGTAGACTGTGGGTTTGTAGAGCGATAAGCGACAGGTGGCATGACGTCACACTGGTAACAATGTAGCAAAAAGAGAAGTACTGTGACGTCAGGCTACCTGAGAGAGGGCTATAGACAAACACGAATCAAGAGCGTTCGTGTTTTTTTTTTAGTAGAGGAAGGGTTTTATATATATTCGTTTAGGGTGGAGACCAAATGAAAATTAAGATCTTTTCGAGGCATTGGAAGTGGCCCTGAAAAGGGCCGTTGTTTGTTATGTGATGTTAACACTATTCCGTTAACATACAGGACATCGCATAGGTCTTCTTTTCTTCCTCAAATTTCTCAAAGTTTGTCTTAAACTGTGTCTCACTTCTGGTCCGTAGATGAGAGTCCGCTTAAGACAGCCTTGTCTTTCCACATAACATCTTCTTTTCCAAAGAGTGGCACCGGTGATCCGGATGACAGTCCATTTTGTTTTCACATACATGGGTAAGTCTGTACGGAACAGCATTGAGGATACCAAAGTAGAGGATTCTACGTCGATCAACATCTTCTCTGTGACGAGAACAGGTGAAGGGAATGAAGTGAACCGCGTTTATTTATAGTGGAAGACCGGATCGAAACGGATTGAAAGGGTTCACCAATCCCAACACGCGTTACAAAATTCAGTCACTTCGCGGAGTCTGTCTTCCAATCCGAAGAGAGCTACCTGTGACGTCACATTTCCTATATAGGCACACTAGCGTCTGTGCGCAGTGAATCGATGCGGTATTGTTTTGTGAAACATGACGGAACCTAAGAAGACAATGAATTGGGGTGCACCGGCTGTGGAGACGAGAAGTAATGGTACAGCAGCAGCTACCAAAGTGAACACAGTGCTACTTCCCGAAGAGGTTGATTTCAACTGGGATTTAGTAGATTTTTTATCTTCTTCCCAAGAATTTGTTCCGGTACCAGTACCTTCGCCACTTTCTCCTTCATTACCACGTGTCGACGATTTTAAACAAAGACAGAGAGAAGAATTGGAGAAATTTTTACAGCAGCAGAAAGAAGCAGAGCAAGTATTTCTTCTTGAACAGAAACAGCGAGAAGAAGAAGAAGAGGCAAGAAGGAAACAACAGGAAGAAGAAGAAGCAGTAGAGAAGAAACAAAGTCTAGGAGAGAAGGAGAACAGCGAAAGTCAAACGGTCACGGTACTCTTGGACATTTTGGCCGAGTTAAGAAGTCTGAAACAAATGTATCAGACTTCTTTATTACGACCCAAGAGAAAAAGACCTTCCCGAGCCAAACAACCTAACCCTGTGACTACACCAGAGATACCACCCCTAGTGATATCTACTAGATCATTGACAGGAGCAAGTCCACAAGTAGGCCTTGGCCGTGGCAAAGGCTTAAGACAGTTAAAGCGAATTGATTCTCGTTCCTGAGTTTGTTCTAAGGAAAAAACAAACACTCAACAGTCCTTTTCAGGGCTACCCAATACTCTCGAAAAGAGTGACTATTCATTTTGCCAAAATCAATTAAAACTCAAAATCCCTTCTTTAACCCTATGATGTACGTGTTGTGAGTGTATGAGTGTAGGTCCTTATTATTTCTAAATAATGAAAACCAAGAGACACTTACGTTTTTTCAGTTTGGTCTATTCTGTTACAAATTTTTACAATTCAATATCACAACATAACACAACACAACACTTTTAAAAAAGTTCATAGATTTCTTCTGTCTCTTTTTTCTTTCACTCTCTCTGTTTTTTCAATTTCTTCACTTTACACTTTTTTCCTCTTCTTCCTCTTCTTCTTCCTCACATTTTTCTCGTCTTCTTTTCTTTTCTGTCTTCTCTTTCTGAACGTGTCGGGGTTCTTCTTTTGTCGAGGTCACCTCTGTTTCTTCTTCCTCCTTCTCCTGCTCCTGTTGTTTCTTAGGGCACTCTGAAGACCAATGTCCTTTCTCTTGACAATGATAACAGGTATCTTGACTTTTGTTTCTTTTGACACTGGCCTTGCTTCTTTGACGGTCTGGACATTCTGTAGCCCAATGCCCTTTCTTTTGACAGATATAGCAAGTATCTTGACTTTTATCTCGAAAGGAAGGAGAGTAGTCCGTCGGCTTGTCTGAAGAAAACTTTCTTATCACACCTCGCAATGCTCTAATCAGAAGTTCGATCTGTGTGGGTTCTTCCATTGTGCTGGTCGGCTTGAGAGCGAAATGAATACTGAGAGGGGAGTCACTAGCCCTTTATATATGCCCTGGTCTGACATAGATATATAGGGTTCATGGTGTTTCACAGGTAGTCATTTGACTTTTTGCCGTCAAAATGAAACGATCGCATCATTTCGAAAAGAAAGAAGAAGAAAGTAAGAGGCAGAAACGTGATTTATCGCCTCGCACAGTAGCTGAAGTCTTGGCACAAATTCATGCCAGCGATTTTGAAGATGAGATGAGTGAACCAGAATCGAAGCCTAAAGAGTCTACACCAAATCAAAGTCCATTACCATCCGTAAACCCTGAAAAGTACTACCATATTCGGGAGACGGACAAACGCTCTTCCAGAAAATTTAGAACCACGGCCTACACGTACGCAGTGAAATTTAAAGATTTCAAGTCTGACGTACCCTTGGAAAAAGCAGAAGGGTTCATCACCGATGTGTGGGATTCTTTATTAACCACACTAAAACGGCAATGTCAAGCCAAAGAAGACGATCGCTTGAGACTTTCTATTCATCACGACAATTTGAAGTCTCCCGTTTGGATCGAGTTTAGCAGTCCAACAGAATTGACACCTTCCAAAATCATGGACAAGATTCAACACGTACAACAATCCAACGACAAATTTCACATCACGGACGGAAAAGCGACACTGTACATGACCCACGTGTCTCTTCCCCAAGGGACAGGTAAAAAAAAGTTGATGTTGGTAGACAACTTGCGTAACCTCAAGCGTAGTCTCGTCCAAATTAACAATCCAAAAGACAAGATGTGTTTAGCCCGTGCCATCGTGGTGGGACAAACATATGCCGACAAGAACGATACGGTAGAATGGAAAAGAGCCTGGAAAACTATTCAACAATCGGACCGAGGCAAACAACGAAAAGAAGCAGAACTCCTGTTACAGCAAGCGGGGTTAGCTAAAGACACACCCTGCGGCATTCCTGAAATGCAAAAGTTGCAAGACGTCTTGGCTCCACGTTACACCTTGAAAGTTCACCCTCAAGAAGCGCGCGGACCTCTGTTGTTTCGAGGTCAAGATTTTAAAGACGGAAAATACATTCACGTCTATCATCACGATGAACATTTTGATGCCATTACCAGTATCACTGCATTCCTGTCATACAGTTATTACTGTGAGAAATGTGACTATGGCTATAACAATCGAGAGCAACACAAGCATTGTGGATCGAAATGCTCAGGATGTTTAGCTTCTACACCCTGTCTGGACGAAGGACAAGAACGAGTGCATTGCTCTGCTTGTCAGCGCACGTTTGTCAGTCCTGCCTGTTACCAACAACACCTAAAGACGCAAGGTTCACAGCAGAAATGTGCTTGTCAGCTCTTGAGATTGTGCCCTACTTGTGGACAAGGCATACGTACCAACAGTGCCAAGGCGCACGTCTGTTCAGGAAAGAAGCGATGTCACATTTGTCGCCAAACCGTGGACTTGGAACACCAATGCTACATTCAAAATACCATTCCAAACATGAAGAAGAAGAAGATAATGACCAGAAGAAGAAAGGGAATTTCATCTTTTTCGATTTCGAATGCATGCAAGAGACTGGCATTCACATTCCTAATTTCTGCGTGGCTCACCGAGCGTGCGAGAAGTGCATCCAAGAGCCTATCTTGACTCATTGCCCTTACTGCAGCAAGATTCCTGGAGGACGTGAAAAAATCTTTCGGGGATCGAACACACTGGCCGATTTTGCCCAATGGATCTTAAACCCTATCGACGGGACGTGGAGCCAAGAAGATATCGAACGTTATGGAGATTGTCATCGCCATGCCACGGTGATGGCTCACAATTTCTCGGGATACGATGGACAATTTCTGTTGAGATACTATACGGAACAAAGTACCGAACGTCCGAAAGTAACTTTGAACGGAGCCAAAATCATTTCCATGCAAGTGGGACAAGTACAGTTTAAAGATTCAATGAGTTACTTGGCTATGCCTTTGAGCCGCATGCCTAAAACGTTTGGCATGACAGAAATGGCCAAAGGCTATTTTCCACACTTTTTCAATACCGAAGCCAATCAACACGCCGTTCTACCCCATTTGCCTGAGGCTCACTACTACGACCCCGACAACATGCGTACCGAACAACGAGAAGCTTTCTACGCATGGTACCAGACTCACGCTTCGGACCCTTTTGACTTTCAAGAAGAAATGTTAAAATATTGTCGTTCCGACGTAGACATTTTACGTCGCTGCTGTGGAAAATTTCGAGAACTGTTCATGGAACACGGAGGGATCGATCCTTTGAAAGAAGCTTGCACCATTGCCAAAGCGTGTTCCTTAGTGTATCGTCAACGATTCATGCCCGAAAACACCCTAGCTGTCATCAGTCCTCAAACGACCAATTTTGTCAAACGTCAATACTCGGTCAAAGCCCTACGCTGGTTACATTACTTGTGTGAGAAGGAAGACAAATGGATCCAACATGCTCGCAACGGAGGAGGCGAGAAGACCATCGGAAGGTATTCAGTAGACGGCTGGGACTTAGAAAACCCCAAGATCGTGTACGAGTTTAACGGGTGCTTATTTCACGGATGTCCCATCTGCTACCCTCAACGTGACACTAAAAACCAGTTTTTACAACGGACCATGGAAGACTTGTACCAGGCCACTTGTCAGCGACGCTTGAAGTTAGAAGAGCAAGGATACCAAGTAGTGGAAATGTGGGAACACGAGTACGATCAGCGATTGAAAACCGATCCCGAGTTTAAGCGCATCGTGGAAAGTTACAAGCTGGTGGACCCTCTGAACCCGCGGGACAGTTTGTACGGAGGACGGACGAATGCCACCTGTTTGCTGTACCAAGTCGACGAGGAGAAAGGAGAAGAAATCAAATACTTGGACGTGTGTTCTCTGTATCCGTACGTGTGCAAATATTGTCACTTTCCCGCAGGGCACCCACAATTGCTGACGGAACACATCGACGTGGACAGTATTCGACAATACGAAGGATTGATCAAGTGTAAAGTCTTGCCTCCCACGAACTTGTACCATCCCGTTTTACCACATCATTGCCAAGGAAAACTGATGTTTCCCTTGTGTCATACTTGTGCTGAAACGTGCAACCAAGACCGACCTTGTCAGCACACTCAGGAAGAACGAGCCTTGACGGGAACGTGGGTCAGCGTGGAATTGTTTAAAGCTCTGGACTTGGGATGCCAACTGTTAGAAGTGTACGAAATTTACCACTTTCCCAAGACAGAAAAATACCACAAGGGCGAC
>JAECUM010095705.1:0-58361 GCA_016617855.1 Megalonaias nervosa | reverse complement strand
CAAACACACAGTTGTACTTGTACGAAAAGGCGATGATAATGATGCATTATGGAGACCTATTGGTGATGCTGGTAAAATAATACTAACAAAACTTTCCCTGTGGATGCCAGTGATGACTCCAACAATATCTGAAGAAGATCGGTTATTATCTTTTATGAGTCAAGGCGGTAAATCAACGTTGTCATGGTTAACAATGACCACAGATGTTATTCAGAGTGCAATTGATGGTTTATTTACATGGCAGATAGCATCACAGCAAGGTGTTTCTGCACCGCGACATATATTTATTGCGTTTCAAAATGCTGTACGAGTAAACGATCAAACACGTAGTCACATGATATTTGACCAACTCGGTGTTTCTGAGATTTCGTTAAGGATAAATGGACACCAAGAACCATCCGAGGATATTTTGTTAAATTTCGATCAAAATCATGTAGCACGTGCATATCATCGTCTTATGACATTCATGGGACGTGATCAAAATATTGATACTGGTTTACAAATATCGCAGCTAGATTTTACAACGCTGTATCCGATTTATTACTTTTCTTTAGAACATTTAGATTTAACAAGACAATCTGTTGTAGATATTCATTTTCGAGCTCGTGTGATTCGAGGAGTTATTGCTAATTACAGAGCAATTGCTGTTATACTCAACGATAAATCGATGTTACTCGAAGGTGTTGGTGGACGAATGAGAGTTATTGATGCCCCAGTAGAAAATATGTAAATAAACATGTAATTAGATCGTTCATAATATTAATAATGTCATATCATCACGTTAGTGTGAGCCTGACTCCTGGTCAGATTAAAAGGCTGCAATCAGCATCAAAAATTAATTGTGGAATAAAAATATCGCTAAAGCGAGAACAGATGACCGGTGCAAATAAACTGTCGTTGACCGAGCGTCAGTTTAAAAACTTCAACGACGCTAAAAAATCAAATAAAGGCGTCAAACTTAATCTTTCTGCGGGCGCCATCAAAGATAATGCTAAAACGGGTGGTATATTTCCGCTTCTTGCAGCAATACCAGCATTAATAGCAGCTGCAGCCCCAGCTGTTGCAAAGGCAGCTGCGTTAGGTGCTGTTGGAACTGCTGCTGGAATGGCGTTAAAGAAAGCAACGGGTCAAGGAATTATACACGCAGAAAGTTCAAAAAAAAGATCACGGGCAAAACAACACGGAAGACGTCTAAGAGCACCAAACGTACCACAGCCGGGCCGTCTAAGATTATCAGGCTCAGCATACGGTCGGGGTCTAAGATTGCCAGGGACAGTTTACTAATAACACCCATGTCCAATTTTGATTTACTCGATGCTGCTAAAAAATTAAAAATAAAAAATTTCAGAGGTGTTTTTATGCGTGATCAATTACCTACCGTTGCAATGCAACATGAAACCGGTATCATTAATCTCGATAGAAACTCTGGCCCAGGTACGCACTGGGTCGCATATGCAATTGATCCACGTGGAATTATTTATTTCGACTCGTATGGACTAGCACCACCAAAAGAATTTTTAAAGTACGTTACCGGCGATATTCCAATCTGGTATTCAACGCTACCAACACAAAAAATAACTGATCCTCCAATATGCGGTCGTGAAACCCTCGCTGTGCTTGATGCTGTATCAAAATCAACAGCGCCGCCTCATAAAGTCGTACACGCGTTCACTACACTACGTCATAATACTTAAACTGATATCAGTAAATATAATGGTAGATATTTACGGAAGATCCTTAGGTAAAACTCAGAAGTTCGATTTATCCAAATATGCAACTCTTGATCAGCTCAGAAATGAAATCGATGATTTATTAAATATCACAAGTGTGGATCAAAATGAAGTCGTCGTTTTTCAGGACAAACAAGGACGATTAAAAACGAGTAACATACAACTACTAGATGTACTTATACGAATTCCAAATGCGGTTGTTAATAATATCGTTACTTTTACTGATCATGGTAAAATACAGGATTCCGGTAAGTCGGTTAACGATTATGTTAAGAAAACTGGTGATGTATTTACCGGTGACATTATTATGTCAGGAAGAAAAATTACGTATCTTGGAGATCCAATCGCAGATACAGACGCAGCAACAAAAAAATACGTCGATGATCAAGAATCCAAGTACGTGTCAGTGCGTGGTGGTATAATGCGTGCATTTCTTGACATGAATAATAATGGTATTAATAATCTCAGAACACCAGAAACAGATTTTGACGCTGCAACGAAGAAATACGTCGACGATAAGGAAATTCCAATAACGACTTCGTTAACGACTATCAATGATGGAATTGCTGCATTTAGAACTGAATATAATAATCACATACAAACATTTCTAAATTTTCGTAGAAATGTAAACAGAAATATTAATGAATTTTTTGGAACTCCACCAACTGTTATTATTAATCTCGCTGACATTAACGCAAGACTCAACGATATCATTAGTGGTATTCCTAATATTATTCAAAAAACTAATCTCGTTAAAATTCCTCACAAGCAGATCATTAATATCGTGTACACGGTCGCATCAGGAAAGGCAACATGGACACCGGAAAATAACACCCTTAAACATACCGCAGAGGTTACTGGTGTATACAGATTATCTATATTTTGTGCTGAAAAATTTACTATATTTACCACATTTACATGGCGTCATTCAACCGATAGTTTTTCTGGAATTGTGTCTATAGTATTAAATAAAGATGCTGAGGAAATGTTTATGCTGATAGCGAATGATAAAAAGTTAACCGCAGCGACTTATTGGTGGTGTATTGAGTTTGTAGCTGAAACTCCCGAATTAGTTACTTAAATAAGTATAATGAATCAAGAGTCATTTATCGACGTTCAACGTCACAGATACGCTCAAGTATGTGAGTGTCAAACTAAACTAAAAAAATATCATCGACGATTACACGATAAAGGTAAAAAAATATCGTCGTCGTATGGTTGTTATTGATATAATGGTATACTCGGTTTCTGCTGTTATTGCTGGAACTGGATTATTATTATCAACAATAACGATGACAGCGCCTGCAGTTGTAACAATTATAGTTTCAACGGCAACAACATGCGCAGGTATTTTCAGTATTATCTCTAAAAAAATATCTACGTGTACGAATGATAAATTAAACGAGTATATAATGAAATTGCACACAGCAACAACCGCATACACTAAATTATGCTCGTATATTTCAGCGTATCTCAGTGATGGTAAAATATCCGATGAGGAATTTGTAACGATAATGAAAACCTACGATGAAGCATTCATAATCGCTAGTGATAATAACGGAAAGATGGAGAATTAAATAATAACGATAATAATAATGTCAGAGTCGCAATTACTTCAGCAGATCGCAGCTAATACAACGCCGTCAAAAACTACTATGATATCATTAAGTTCAACCAATCCTGAATTTAGCGTTAATTTTTCGACTGCAATTCCAGCAAAGGAAATAGCATTAGCGCAATTACGAGTTTATTATAGTTGGCCTAATATTAGATCAAAACCGTTTGGTGGACAACAACCAAATAATTCACTAGTATTTGCGAATAAAAATAAACCGGATGGAACACCTGATTGGCAAGTTGTTGGAATTTCAACGGGTAGTTATCAAATAGAACAGATTAATGATGAATTTCAACGCAGAATTAAATCTATCACAGGGAAAGAATCTAAAATAGCGATTACTGTTCATGAACCAACACTATCAGCGGTGATTGAAATAAATTCTCCTGATTACCTCGTAGATATTTATCAAAGTTCGATTAGATCCGTGTTAGGATGGCCTGAAGTTGCACTTGTTTATAATGGAGTTTCAGAACCAACTAAAAATGAGTTTAAAACGAGTGAAGAAAAATTCATTAAAGATCCAGAATATCGAAAAGAATATCCATGGAATCGTATAAGATTTGGATTTCCAAACGACGATACATACTACTTTACCGATTTTGACGGTAAAAGGATCCTCAAGATGACTAGATCAGTATTTATTATTATCAGGATGCCAGGGGCGCGAGATCGAGAAAATGTTGATGTAGGATTTATTAAAAATTTTTTAGATACTCTCAAGCCTGAATACGATAAAACGTTTAATGATTTAAAAAATTTACTTATTTCATTATCTCAACATTATGATGATAACGTAAAGCAGCAAATAATCGAGTCAATAAAACACTTGAATGATATCTTATTCGATTTGTACATCGCCAATCGAAGTATTATAAACGTTGCGACAACACTCAATAGTTCTTACACTAATCCAGAATTTAAACAATTATTTCTTGATCATTATAAAATAACAGAAAAAGATTTACAAACATTTGTTATACCAGATTTAAATAACGCTGAAATGAAGAAATCATTAAACGATCTTATTGAAGAATATTATCCGGGAGTAATTGAATCGTGGAAAAAAATAGCCCCACCACCGGCTATACTAAAACACAATAACAATCCCTTTGGTGCCGGTAGACATATATCGCCGGACATTGTAAACATAACAACAACAATTGCAGTCAATCTGGTATGTGATGTTATTGAAGGTAGCTATCAGGTAGATCTTTCTAAATCTAGCCAAGCTCAGCAAGGGTATATATTATTCAGTTTTAGTCCGTTGGTCCCTCCTGGTTCGTTAATTGTATCAGAACCAATTAACCCCGTGTACCTGCGAGTTCATAATCCATTTCTGACAAGAATAAATTTCAAACTCACTGACCAGGCAGGAAACATTTTGGATCTAAGACAAGAATCTCTTAATATTACTTTGTATATACGCTCATAGAACGTCTGATTATTTAATCAGGGGGACAAAAAAATAATCTGATGAGTAAATACATGAATAATAATCAAATTTCTATTATTAAAGCAATTGTATATATAATAAAGCGAGATAACTCGGCTATCTCTCTGCGGAGTAAATTGAACGATTATTTCCCTTACTACTACGTCGTTACCTGTACAAATCCAGTTGTATATTATACGTGTATAGCGTATTAGTCCGTCTGTCTGTTACATTAACGAACTATAACTTATACGCGCAAATTATTTTATGAATTTTGAAAAACTGAAGTATAGTTCTACATTCTATTAGTAATACAAGTTCTGTGAGACAGCGTAAATATTATATATATATTTAAATTTAACTGTATTATTGATAAGAGAACGATGGCCGAAATGGTAAGACGGTTAGACGTAGATCGAAGCTCTACAGACTCTCGCGTGTTCGAGTCTCCAAAAATGTTAAAGATATTATCTTGCATTTGGCGACTGATGCTATTTAATTGGGGGGACCCGGAGTATTTCCTCGATATCCACAACAGACAAAATACACTCTCCTATCATACACCCTTGAGGGGTGTACCTTTTACACTCCCGGGGTTTTGTATGGGGGAGAGTGTACAAAATCTGTTGGACGTAGACAAGATTCCCCCGTCATCACCATTTGTATATATTTCATGTTCATAGAATCATTAGGATAAGTTTATGTTTGTGCCGTCCAAAATCATAAACCATCTGTATATATTTCATAACCATATAATCATTAGGATAAGTTTATGTTTGTGCCGTCCAAAATCATAAACCATCTGTATATATTTCATAACCATACAATCATTAGGATAAGTTTATGTTTGTGCAGTCCAAAATCATAAACCATCTGTATATATTTCATAACCATATAATCATTAGGATAAGTTTATGTTTGTGCAGTCCAAAATCAAAATCATAAACCATCTGTATATATTTCATAACCATACAAAAACAGCTCCCTGACAAAAAAAAAGTCATGGGAGCTAATATTTATTTTTATATTAAATATATATATATATATATATATATATATATATATATATATATATATATATATATATATAATGACCCTCAGAAAATCATGTGCGATTTTGAATTACTGCAACAGAGAAAATTTGATAATAAATATACGCTATCTTCAAACTACAGATTTATAAAATTAATTTATCAATCCATGCTTGAATCACTAGCTATAGTAAACGACAATCAAATAAAGCTATTTGCACCTCTTGCACGTTCGATCGAAAATATTAAATCCGAACTGTCTCACGAGTACGAAAGAAAAAAGATCGTGGATAATCGTGTAATGCAATTAAGAAAGATTATGCTATCTGATTCTGTAAAAAATGATAATGACGCTGAGAGCAGCGACGGTGAAGATGAACCCCTGACAGAGTCAGTGACTGTAATTATGGCTAAACAAAACCCTTGGGAAAATTAATGTTTCAGTAGGTATCTCTCATAGATATGCTTCTGTGGATACCTCATATTATATCCCAACCATGTTTCAGTAGGTATCAAGTAATCATTTGGTAATATTAAAAATACGGTAGACTAAACGTATTGAAAATTTATTTTTTGTGTAAATCTTTTGGAAAGGGAAGATTTTTGTATATTTTCTGCGACAAATTGTACCGATCGTGGTACTATGTCAAAATATTTGGCAGCAGAATTAATTGATTCAAAACTAATTTCTTCCCCAGTCTCTGTATTTACGGATTTAATAGCTCTCTTTCTGTATAATTTACACCTTCCTGTGTTTCCGGATTTACAATTTTGACTCTGCGTAGTAACTCGTAAATTAGAAATCGAATTGTCAAGCTTATTGCCGTTGATGTGATCCACCACATACCCATCTTTGATTATTCCAAAATAACACTCGTAGGTAAATATATGAGATAAATATCTTTTTTTCTTGCCATTAGCAGTAAATCTAAGATAACCAGTATTATCAATACTACCGACTGGTTTTTTCAATCTGCAATTCCTGATTACACCTTCTCGAGATGCTTCATAATTGGTAAGGATTGGATGTGACACAAACTCATTTTGTTCCATTTATATATAATATTTATTTGTCTAAATCATTGTTTTTTGAAAATCTGGCCAAATAATCTTTTTCGGTCTTTATAGGAGAGTCAGCGTTATATTTTTTATCGTAATATCGTTTTAACTCTCTGTATTTTTTACCACCGCATTGCGCGCACAACTGAGTTTTTCCTCGCACTCCAGCATTACACACAATACACGGTTTTGGTCCTAGACTTCCATTTCTGACACATTGCATATGATAACTACAGTATTCATTCACGCATGATTTATTACAAGTAGAAGTATATCCAATTTTGAGCCAAGCATATTTGTTTTGTGTTTCAATCATATACAAAAGATTAATGTTCAATTAAATATATACTTGCCCTAATTATAATATGGAGGAATTATCCGTTATTGAACCTTCCCCTGCTAGATTTGACCTTGACAGACTATCAGAATATAAATTTATTACTTCGATGCAGGATCTGGCATTAACGGATGAGGATGTAACCGAACGTATTCGTGAAGCAAAAAAGGAATTTCGTGACGATGGTGCTGCTCATGTGTGGTCCACATTCAGAGTTGGAAATGTTACTAATATGATGAATGACAAACGAGGAAAAGTAATTATTAATCACCTTGATAATCAAAAATATTTTATTTTAATAAAATTTATTGTAAATACAGAAGAAGATATCTGGATTATTCGTGATAAGCGTGATCCCGTCCGTGTGCAGTCCGGGGGTAATATTGTTCTTTTGAGTAATAAATCTAAGCCCGGAATACTAACCGGTGTTGACAAACCCTACTATATACAGAGTTATCCAGCAACTGCAGTTGTATATGGAATATTTCCGCTGAATGATAAACCTAATGTTGCGGATCTGAAACCGATGAAAATATCAAGAATAAACTGCGTAGCTGAACGAGTTACAGAACATTTTACAAATGCGATACGTGGTGATGGCTTAACAGATTTAAGACGTAAAAAAATAAACACATGGGCAGAGTCGGTTAAAGATGCTGGTGCATCTATTAAGGATGTTGCTGAACTAGAAAAGTTATTAAGATTTCCAATAACAGTAAAAACACTAACCGGAGAGATATTATACGAACCAAAATATAAAAAAAATGGAAACCCTATAACAATCGTTGATCATAATGCACATGCATGGACTAATGCTGTAACGATATTTCCACGAGATAGAAAAGTTAAGTTTTATAACGGTGACATCTTTGATTTTATTAAAAATATCAACAAAAACGACCCTGTATCCGTTTGGTTATTTCAGAGTTCGGAATATGATCATTACGATCAGTTTGTACGGCCTAACGGTGATATTTATCGTACAGAATTTCTTCATGAAGAAATGGAACATCTTGCGCAGCGCCTTTGGCGTGAATATACTTCAGACGATATCAAAATTAGACAATAATTAAATAATTGTTTTACAATTCCATCTGTAGCGGCTCATTTCGCTCAGGAAAAAAATTCATGGAAAACGACACGATCAGAATTCCTTGAAGATATCAAGAAAAGCTGTGTAGAATATGGTCACGGTGGGTTATGGAACACCAAATACAACCATAGTGATGTTATCTCGGTTGATATGGTAGCGTGTTATCCTGGGAGTTTTCTTGGATATGGAGTATGTCCTAAATACTTTAAGAGATTCGGACATCCTACACATGACATGACCAGGGTTGCGATAAACGGACATTTACCAGATTTTGATTTAACCGGATTTGCTCATGTAGAATTATTCGAGTTTGCAGAAAATCTCCATCCGATTACTTATGCTTGGTTTGGAAGATATTTTTCAGAGCGATGTTGGGTTCCGATAGTATTATTGCGGTATATGCTTGATGCTGGATTTTTAATATCGTTGAGAGTAACTGAAGCGATTATATCGTATAATTCACAGAAGCAAATTTGGTTACCAGAACCAAATAGATTTAATATTGATGATACCAGAAAAGAATTCCCTGATATTGATGAAGATCATATTATTAAAATAAATAAATGCAGAAACGAATACGATGAGAAATTTGCAAAGGATCTCGGTAGAAAGATAATCGGTAAATTTACTCAAGGTGGTTCATACGATTATAAACGAGCGTGTACAAGATTGATTATGGACGACGCTGAACTAGATTTTATAATCACCGATACAACGGAAAAAAAATACGTTTATAAACAGATGTAATGCTTATTTATCAGATGGAACAAAACTAGGTACCATTGTGAGCTACCTTGATGGCGACTCACCACAATTTACTCATTTAAGATCTTCGATGTTAGTTTATGTTTCGATAAACCTACTATCGATGATAAATAAATTTCCCCGTTACGCCGTCAGAGTCGCTACGGATTCATTTTATGTACATAAAAAATATAAAGATTTATTAAAACTCGGTAATAGTGAATGGGGAACATGGAGAATAAAACAAGAAAATATACTTAATTATTCTGAATCTGCAGATGTTGAAATTGTGGAGACATATTACAGAAATAATAATCAAATATTAAAGTCATCTGCACCATCTGTGTACGATCCTGTATCTAGGTATAAGACCGTTTATCTTAATGGGTGTGGAGGGTCAGGTAAAACAACTCGTGCGATTAATTTATTTATGAATAATAGTTCAGATATAATTGTTTTGACACCTACACATAAACTTGCTAGAGAAATAAAACAACGAGGAGTAAAATCATGTACATATCACAGTTTCTTTAGATGGTGCAGAGACACATGGACCCCATCGCGGAATGGTGAAAAATATATACCTAAATATATTATATGGGACGAGATATGCACGGTGTCGTTAGAAACACTAAAAATATTTCTTGAATGGTTATTGACAAAGAATACTGCTGTGATTATGTGCGGCGATCATGGTCAACCACCACCCTTTGTTGGACAGTCTCCACATGAATGGCTGAAGAATAACGTAAATTATTATGAAGAAATAAATGATGACCATAGAGCTATCGATGAACCGCTGAAGGAGTTTAAAAGGTTAATCAGACTTCATCCAGACAGAGTACAATGTGAGATAATGCGAGGAGTAATTCCAGAGACTTCTATGAATGATTTTTGGACTTTATGGAATCCCGCTGATTTAATAGTCGCGAGTAGAAAGATAGTTCGTGATGAACTACAGAATAAATTATTTACGTTACATGAAGAAAAGTTTTCAGATCTACCTGTACCTTTGTGTTATCGCCCAGCAGATACTCGACGACAGAATATTGATGTTGAAATTCCTGGTGCCTTGGTTCCACCAAGGATACAGAATCTTGTCTTGAATGATATTATTTTAGTCGATATTAATGTCGTTGAGAATGCACTGAGTATGAATAAATCGCCGTGGACGTTAGGATATGCTATAACTATTCACTCATCACAGGGGTTAACTATTTCTGATACTAAAATCTGGATTGTAGATGATCGGATCGAGTGGTCGAATTTAGTCTATCTCGCCGTATCTCGAGTCAGGAGAATATCGCAACTACGTAGAGTTATTGTAGATTACGTAATAACTGAAGAAATCGCTAACAATATCGATATCAATAAAAAATTAGTCAGCTATAAAAAGTGTGACAAAAAAAATAATCGTGACTTTGATCTTGATACTGAATTTATTATAAAACTAAAACAACTACAAAATAATCATTGCGCAAGTTGCAACTGTAATATGTTATGGCAATATTCAAATAATAATCCAAGACAATTTACCGTAGACAGAATTAATAGTGATCTTGGTCATACACGTGAAAATGTAATGCTGACTTGTCTTGAGTGTAATCGACGTCGAGGTTCTGGACGTTTACAAAATTGAGCTTGGTGGTAATTGTGTATTCTCAGGTATTATTTGCAATTGTTCACGTACAAATCCACGTTGAGGGGCTGTAGAATCTAGTCTGTATATTGGAGGTCTACCAGTGGATCTAACCACGCTAGAAATTTTATGTGTAGTTACGCTCCAGATAGGATCGGTTGCTCTTTTTTTACCACCTTCAAGTTCGCCAGGTTCATATAAATATCTAACTGTAACATTACCTAATACTGGTTGAGAGAAAGATTCATGTCGTCCGTAGCCATTGGGTATATATTTTTTTTTGATCGCATTAGAAGGTTTCATGGAAGTTGCACGAGTAATTTCATTATTCAACGCAGCTATCACACTCGGTAATCTTGCAACCCATTCACGAGATCGCTCACCCGACTTAAGGTCAGTAGATATTTCCTTTGCATATTGGTATCCGAATAACCGCTCAGCAAGAGTTCTATTAAATCGTTCAACGATTGCCTGATCACGATGAATTTCAGTATGTCCTCGTCTGATTTTAACGTTGTGCTTGTTCATCAACGATGATACTACTCCAAGAAATTCTTTACCGGGATCAACTTGTAATAACCGTGGCCATCGTAGACCACCACGTTGATAAATGCGTTCAAACGCAGATGCAACTTCAGATGTTGTCTTTGTTGATAACGGCTCCTCTTCTTTATATCTACTCGCAACGTCAACGACAGTCAATGCGTATTTGTACGTGCGTGATTTTCGTCCACGTGTTTTAATGGTATCGTGTGGTAAAAACAAAATATCTGCTTGATGAACTTCATTAGGGACACTAACATCAAAATACGCGTAATGAATTCTTTTAGGTGGACTTAGGAAGATTTGCCATATTGCCTGTCGTGCTAACCATGATGCAGCGACATCACGTGAAACTTTTGCTGCTTCGGCGAGTTTACTAATTGCTGCTTTACCTCTCCAGAATCCTCTCGGGGAATAATAAACAGATTCCATTATGATAGTTATATAATTAATTGCCAGCCCCTAACATTAGTTTACCTTTCATAGCAGTTTTTACTAGAAAACTAGCTAATTTTTCTCTGAGAGATTTATTAGGTATAGAATTTAATGCGTGAATCAATTTCACATCTGCGAGATGTCGGTGTTGCAAATCCTTACTTTTATACGCGACATCGTTAAAGTGACATGCTTGATCAATCTTATTTACTGGATATTCTCCTGGTTTTGGTTGATCTTGATCATCGAGTCTGATATCAAGACGAGTTCCAGGACCACAATAATTATATCCGGGTAAATGTTTCTCACCGGGATATTTAGCCCATGGAGTTCCTGGTAATTTTCCTAATAAAGCAGCGATATCATCCCCACCTGTCTTTGTTGGAATAAATTTATATTTCTTGGTACCACATTTAACACACTTGCCTGTAAGTGCACGTCTTTTATTTCTTGTTGTTATTGTTGTTAATTCAGTAGTATCGGTAGGTGTTCTGCATCGAACACAATATAGACTCATATTATTAATTATATGGATATAATTGACTTTTCTGCGACACGAAAACAAGAGCCAGTAAAGCACCATCCAGCGTTACCAAATTCTATCAGAATGATTATAATAGGCCCATCTGGAAGTGGAAAGACGCAATTATTGCTTAATCTGATAATGCGATGGCTCAAGTGGAACAAACTGTATTTAGTAGCACCATCTGTAGATGATCAGAGGTGTTATGAAGTACTTAAGGATTTTAATAAAAATGCAAAACTACTGGATGGAAATGATATTATTGATTTTATAACCGATATTGATGAAGCACCATCTGTAGATGATCTAGATGGATTCATTAATAATTTAGTAGTGTATGATGATGTTATGCTGGACAAACAATCAAATCCAGCTAGAATATTTTCTCGAGGTAGACATAAAAACACGGATGTGATTTATGTTACTCAGAGATATACACAAATTCCAAAAGTAATCAGAGACAACTGTAATATTTTAGTTGTATTTAATGGAGTAGATAATTATACTCTACAGAATATTTATTATACTTGGTGTTCAGGCGACATGGACATGATTAAATTTAAAAACTTCTTTTCAAAAGCACAAGCTGTTCCGTTTGGATTTATAACGATAAATTTACACGATCCAAGATCAAGGTATCGTGTAGGTTTAGATAAAATCTTTGGTCCTTGATTTTATCAAGGTAGCAGCAGAGAGGCTGAATGACATACACGTAGTGACCAGATTGTGAAAAAATCTGGTCAATTAAAGAAGTTTTCATTATTAAGGCAAAAACTTCTTTTTTCAGCCTTCGTAGGAACCCTTAATTTTCAAAAATAAGGTCTCTACAAAGTTGTAAGGTTCAGCCTCTCTGCTGCTAAAAGAGAGTCGTGCTTTCTGTAGGACCTGGGATGTTCATCGATTGTCAAATTTAAGGTCTTGCAATGGTGTCATTATGGAAAGGGAATCCCAGAAAGTTACAGAATGGTTTCTTTGTGAGGTCTCAGTACCATATGTACTCGATTATAACTTGAGTAAAATTGCAAACAACAAAGTGTAAAATCTGCCATATCATAATGTGCCTGCAGATTATGGTCTCTGTTTTTCCTAACAAACTGCACAGAACCAGATCTGTTGGTGCATTATGCAATGGCAGATATTTGTCTGTGCAATTTGCAGTTGGACTTGCCTTCATAAGTGAGTATTAGATATGGTATATATCAAAGACAGTAACCAATAGTATTATGTGATATAGCAGCTCCAATCTATCATGGAAGAAAAAAATTAATGCAAACACAAAAATCATCCTTTATTTAAACATCCATCAATTTTAAAAGTTCAATATAATGAGATATATTTAAATCATATTCTATTCAGAACAGTATGTAAAATTATTAAGTAATGATTTTCTAAATATCAGTAACAAATTAAAAATTAAATGTACAAGAATTACACAAAGTTTTCAGTAGATAAAAGGTTGATATACTACTTGCATTTAACTATCTTGGTAAATCTGATTGGTCTTTTAATTGTCAGTGCTTCAAATCACAGTGCCATTTATAGTATCAACAGCAATAACAAAATTTAAAATGGACTCACAGAATCAGCTGAATAAAAGCTATAAATGCTCATGCACATACAAACAAACTGATTTTTCCAACAATGTAAAGTAACACAAAAATATTAAATATAAATAGAAAAGAAAACAACTAAAAATCTGAGCATAAATTATGTTACAATAAAACCTATCTGTGACTTGAGAAGGTGGTTCATAAAAAAATTAATTAATGGTAATTCTAGAAGATATTTTTGACACATACCACATTTTGCCTAATAAATGCTCACCCCTTTTTGTCTTTCAAAATAAAAATGATGCTACCTTAGACTTCCATGTATCCAATAAGCATTAAATCCAGTAAATAAAATTTTCACAAGTGAGTTGATCAAGTCTAGCACTATAAATTGTGTTAGATATATAATCTTTACAAATAGACAACTTGAAAACACAACAGGTTGTGCCATGCAGCCTCTGCAACTCAGTTCATGGGTTTATTTTGGCATCAACATTGATGCTTGGTTTTCACAAGGTTGTGTGATGTTTCTGGTTTAGTTTCAACACAAAAAAAGCTGGAAAGCAATTGAAAATTCAATCAGAGAATACCATAATCTAGCTATATAGGTCTTTCATTGATGCACCTTCCTCACCTGTTTAGATACAGAGGGTTAATCTAATAGGCAGGATACATTTTTTAATATCCACTGTGACTATGTGTTAACAGTAACATTAAATAGAGCATCAAAAATATATTTTGGGGGATGTTAGACATTACTGCTTGAACTAAAATGTGAGCAGATACCAAAAACAGAAAGCAACCAATGATTACAAAGTTCATCTCTAAGAAGCTTTTACGGTCTTCTGTACTGTTTGAATACATTAATTACCATGCAAAAGATAAATTCAGACTAAAAAGTCTTGACAATTAAATGTTGCATAAAACAATTAAAAAGGCCTTTTTTTTTTGGTAAAAAACCCCTAATCTAATGGTAATAAATTGAAAAAACCTGAAGATTTTCTTTTTCTTTTTGGTTTCTTCAAATCGTTGCTCTTAAAATCTGCTTCTGAAGCTACTGCCATTGTCAACAACTAGAAAAATGATTTTAAGGGGCAAATGTTACAGGCTTTGAGTGGAATTGGAGTGATAAAGGTTTTGAATGACCTTATTGTTACAAAGTTACAGGCTTTGAGTGGCCTTGTGATAATGTTACAGGCATGAATGGGACTGGAGTGATAAAGTTAAAGGTTTTGAGTGGCCTTATAGTAGCAAAGTTATAGGCTTTGAGTGGCCTTATAGTGACAAAGTTACAGGCTTTGAGTGGCCTTGTTGTTTTAATGTTACAGACTTTGATTGGTCTTGTTGTGATATGTTACAAGCTTTGAGTGGCCTTGGAGTGTCAAAGTTACAGGCGTTGAGTGGCCTTGGCATGACAAAGTTACAGGCTTTGAGTGGCCTTGTTGTTTTAATGTCACAGACTTTGATTGGTCTTGTTGTGATATGTTACAAGCTTTGAGTGGCCTTGGAGTGTCAAAGTTACAGACTTCGAGTGGCCTTGGCATGTCAAAGTTACAGGCTTTGAGTGGCCTTGGAGTGACAAAGTTACAGGCTTTGAGTGGCCTTGTTGTGACAAAGTTACAGGCTTTGAATGGCCTTGTTGTGATAAAGTTACAGGCTTTGAATGGCCTTGGAGTGACAACCAGTTCTGAGCTCAATTACAAAGGCATTAAGCACTGTTAGTGCAGAAGGCAATATGATTACTCAATAACCTGTGCTCTGTGATGAATTTTCAGCACGGTGGACAAATGCTCACATCCAGTTGGTATAGCTTTCAATTTTTTGTTTGTTTTTAATCAAACTTATCAGAGATAAGCAAGCAAATATTACCCACCCATAGAAAATGTATAATGTATATTTAATCAATATCACTGAGTAAACAGGTCAAATATATGTTAGGCATACAATATTCAAGGTAATTTAACCCTATACCTAGATTCTGTAAGCCATTGTTTATGCACTTCAGTTGGCAAGCTCTTATATGTGAAACTAAATTTGCATGCATTACTTTCAGTGAGTTACTTATTTTTACTGTTAGCTTTTGCCACCTAGCACCACCTAGTGCCATTAACTTGCAGTCCATACAGGTTGACTGTAAGCCTAGTTCTACCCTAATGCCGTCTAATGCTAGCCTCACTGACCACTAAAAGAGGCATATTTCATGTACAAGAAATTACAGCTGAGGCCTCTGATATAACTGCTTATAGTCCATTCATCTGAAACCTGTACTCATTCAGATCCATAATATAGGTAACCAGTTAAGGGTAGCCTATCTCAAAACAATATATAATAAATAATCATTATTAAAGTTTACTGTTAAATAAGAAGATGCTTATTCCTATTTCCACCTGCATTGGTCAGAAAGGACATTCTGAGTAGACTGTGATGCATCTAGTATGGAAAAATCTATGTGATCATGAACAAAATAAAATGACAACCTCTGTTATTAAAGCATAAAAGCTATTTTACAGTGACCTTTTGGTTGTAAGTATTTACTTGTTGTTTTGGGTTGAATGCCATTTCTTAGTGCAAGATAGGCTGTACATGGCAGCCAGTATAATCGTTAAAGGCAGAACCTGGGAAAAACCTGGTAAGAATCACAGACCTGCTGGAAGCTACTGGCAGCTTTCTCACATACCAAGAATGGCTGAGCCTGCAGCTCAAACCCACATGGGGAAAGGTGAGATGGCAGTGATTGGTAAATGTCAGCGCTTTTGATCACTCGGCTACCAGGAGCTCCTAAGTGTTTAGTACTAATATATATGTGTCAACAGCACCCAAGAACATTACCCACAAAATTCACCAAAGCATGAAATACAGGTCACAGAAACCTCTTTCTTGCAATTAATATACAGAATTTATTAATGTCCATCTCCTCACCAAGTTTTATGATCCTATAAATAGAATAGCAGTATATCAAAAGTTCATGTAATTGTGACCAAAACACAAAAACTTGACCAGTTGTATATTTAATGATAAACTTCTTTTTCTATAAGGGTGTGGTACTAACAGGGATGCATGATTCTTGCAATGAAGAATGTCTGAAAAATGAACATCAAATACAAAATTTAATCCACTTAATTAAAAAATAAAATAATAATCATCTGCCATGAGGGAATAATTCTCGTTAAGATGTATTGCCTCACCAAGTTTTTATATTCTAGGTACAACATTATGTATGCAAGGTTTCAGAAATCTATGTGATGATGAGTTAAATGCAAAAATAACCAAATCCAGTAAAATGATAAATGTAGATCACACTGACCTTTTGCTGCAAGAGTGTGGTTCTAGTAGAGATGCATTCAATTATCTAGTCTAATGATTACAGCATGAACATACCTTGAGAAATAGAAGATCTAATGTCAGTGAAGCATGATTTATAGGTCACAGTGACCAATATGTGTGACAAGGCCTCCTTAAAATAATCCACTCACCAAGTGTTATGATTCCTGGTAAAAACATATGTATAAAGGGTACAGACAACCAATGTCGTGATAAGCTAAATGCTAACACTTGACATAAGCCAACAAAATGTGAAATGTAGAGAACACTAGTGACCTTCTTTGTTGTACATGCATGGTATTAGGAGATGCAGGTCTAGTCTGATTAAATCTGAACAGACCTTGAGAAATAAATTTAAATGAGAAAATTTAACATTAAGCATGGAATTTAGGTCAGTCATATAATTTTGTGAGAAGGGTGTAGTACTAGTCAAGAAGTATACTCTTAGTAACTTACAGTATGTTTACAGACTGCAAAAGCCTGAGCTGAAGGCAAAATCTAAACCAAGCATGTACAAATCATGAACAGACATGTACAGAGTTAGCTCCCTTTGCCCTCTCCACTTCAAGGAGGTGCTGTACAAGCCACTACAAAGTGGTGCACAGGACCTATACAGAAAGACTGGTTAAGATGCAATGAGGCTGTACGTATGTATAAACTTTTACATGCGAGGATACCAATACCTACGCAGATGCCAGTCTTTTACAAGAGAGGATGCCAACACCAATGCAGATGCCAATCTTTTACATGAGAGGATGCCAACACCAATGCAGATGCCAATCTTTTAAATGAGAGGATGCCAAACCAATGCAGATGAAAATTCACAAGTTAGTACAATAGATCTCCTCAACTTGGTAGGGATGAGTTAAAAATCAGAAATGTACGTTTAATTTTTTACATGAAATCTGATATATATAAATTTGATTTGTATTTTGGTTTATTGCAGGGATTTATGCAAACAAAATAGAAGTAGTGGGGCTGAAAATAATCTTGCAATTAACACACACACACACTCACCTCCCTCCTTGACACCTTGACATAGTTAAAAATACTCACATTTTCATCCCTCCTTGACATAGCTAAAACACATTCTCTTGCCTCCCTGACATAGTTAAAAAACATTGTCTTCTCTTCTTGACATAGTTAAAATACACACATTCTCTTCCCTCACTGACAGTTAAAACACACACATTCTCTTCCATCCCTGACATACTTAAAAACACAAAAAGGTGAAAGACATGACTTTCTTTGCATTCTAACTTCATCCCAAGTTTGTATAAATGGATTTCTTTTGTTATATTTATATCCAGCTATTTGCATCTGAAGTGAAGATCCATGTGGTTACAGATCTTAATAAAAAAAAGAGTATAAAAATCATTGTAGCATGACATGTAAATTGTATACTGCATTTAGGTAAGGTTATTAATAGGGATTTATTATTTATCTGATTTCACTTAAGTACAGATCATAGTATATGAAACATTTCTAATATCAGGATTTGAATGTTGGATTTGAACCAAAATGTTGTTGGCAATCATTTGAGTTACAGTTTAAGGTGTATTATGCTGTTGTAAAATCCAAATACTTACTGAACTGTCTGAATGATGCAAGCATTACATAATAATGTAATCAATATGAAATGATGCAAGCATTACATAATAATGTAATCAATATGAAATGATGCAAGCATTACATAATAATGTCATCATATGAAATGATGCATGCACTGTATAATAGCAACAATATGAAATGATTCAAGCACTTCATAATAATGTCATCGATATGACAATGCAGCATTACATAATAATGACATCAAGAAAAGATGATGCAAGCATTACATAATGTCATCGATATGACAGCATATTTTATCCTGGTGTATTATAGAAACTTCAGTCTCTTGTTAAGTAATAAGAAAGAAAATTTCTGTTTATATAGTTGTAACAATCTTATTACCAACCTTTAAACAAAAGTAATTAAATCAATGAAAAGTATACAATACCTTGTAAAATTTGTAGCAAATTATGCCTGTCACACATAGGCTGTGCGTATCATACAAAGGCTGTGCATGTCACACATAGGCTATACATGTGACACATAGGCTTTGCATGTCATACATAGGCTGTGCATGTCACACAAATGCTGTACATGTCATACATTGGCTGTGCATGTCATATATAGGCTCTAATGTCACACATAAGCACATGCATAGGCTGAGCATGTCACACAAAAGTTGTGCATGCCATACATAGGCTGTGCATGTCATACAAAGGTTGTGCATGTTACACACAGGCTGTGCATTTCATACATAGGCTGTACATGTAACACATAAAATGTGCATGTCAAACATTGGCTGTGCATGTCACACAAAGGCTGTGCATGTGCTATATTACAGAAATCTGTAGCAAATTATGAGCTGCTATACATAGGCTGTGCATTACAGAAATCTAGCAAATTATCACCTTACATAGGCTATGTTCTATTACAGAAACCTGATCTCAATAATTGTAATACTGGAAAATTCACTCACTCTCATTTCTGTGTCTTTAAATCTATGGTCTTAAATCTATATAAATTTGATGAATTGCCTCAACATTTCTTTACCAATTTTGGATTTCTTGGACCCTTAGCTATGTAAAAGTATAAATTTTAAAAAACGTTACTGTACTTACTGCAACATTTCACAAAGAATCATCCTTCACTCATCAATATAAATTCTCATCTAGTCTTCCTACCATTTTATGAAATAAACACTTGTCTGATCTGAAGTCATCCTGCCATTTTATGAATAAACACTTGTCTGATCTGAAGTCATCCTGCCATTTTATGAATAAACACTTGTCTGATCTGAAGTCATCCTGCTATTTTATTAAATAAACACTTGTCTGATCTCAATAGCCTTCCCACAATTTCATCAAATAAACATTTACACAATTATCTTGCATACTAACTCAATTAAAATGGCAATGCAGTAGGGTGATCTTATGCTGGAGGAAGCCAGCATCTTTTTATGAACAATAATGGACGATAAAAATGCCAATGAAAGGACTGGGTTGTTACAGTGTAAAATATTCCAGCTAGCCTATGAAAGGACTGAGTTGATGGAACATAAAATATTCCAACCTATCAAAGGACTAGGTTGTAGCAATGTAAAATATTCCAGCTAGCCTATCAAAGGACTGGGTTGTAGCAATGTAAAATATTTCAGCTAGCCTATCAAAGGACTGGGTTTGTAGCAATGTAAAATATTCCAGCTAGCCTATCAAAGGACTGGGTTGTTGCAATGTAAAATATTCCAGCTAGCCTATCAAAGGACTGGGTTGTTGCAATATAAAATATTCCAGCTAGTCCATCAAAGGACTGGGTTGTTGCAATGTAAAATGAAGAAGCATTTTAATTTTGCTCAAATATGTCTCATAATATGGTAAGTTTAGGAAACAAGAGTCCTCTGAAGGGACTGGCAAGCACTCTAATGGCTTATAAAATGTCAGGAATTCAAAATAAATCCATTTCTTCTGTCCATTCTTTCCTCTTAACTACTGAGCACCAAAACCATCACAGATATTTTTGAGAAACTCCAATATACCAAATTTGGATACAAATTTTCTCAGCAAAACGTTACTCCAGTTAACATGATATGACATCTGTAAGTGTGGTTAACATGTTGATATGACATCTGTAAGTGTGGTTAACATGTTGATATGACAGCTGTAAGTATGGTTAACATGTTGACATGACAGCTGTAAGTATGGTTAACATGATGATATGACCGCTGTAAGTATGGTTATGTAAGTATGGTTAACATGATGATATGACAGCTGTAAGTATGGTTAACATGATATAACAGCTGTAAGTATGGTTAACATGATGATATGACAGCTGTACGTATGGTTAACATGATATGACAGCTGTAAGTATGGTTAACATGATGATATGACAGCTGTAAGTATGGTTAACATGTTGACATGACAGCTGTAAGTATGGTTAACATGATATGACAGCTGTAAGTATGGTTAACATGATGATATGACAGCTGTAAGTATGGTTAACATGATGATATGACAGCTGTAAGTATGGTTAACATGATGATATGACAGCTGTAATTGTAGTACAAAAGACTTTGTCATGGTCTTTAAACCTGATAACATGGATAGAAAATTACTGATCCAAATTCAATGAATGTCAGGAAGTGCCCACATGCAAAGTTTGGTTAAATCTCCAATTATTAACCTTTGGAAAATAAATTTCTGAACTGCATGGTGTTCTTTAAACTGGTTTTGATACAACTACATTCTTGTCAGGCTTACAAACCAGTACAGCTGACCCTAACCCAAATCAGTGCAGCTTACATCCTGAGTCAAGAGATCTGACCTTAAAATCAGAGTCTGAGTGCAGACTATTTTCTTGCTTACTTGCATGCAACTATATTCTGTATAAAGTGTGGTCAATTTGATTTGTATATGTACAAGTTACCAAGTTCAATGAGCACAAAAATGCATGTATGGCCTTTGTCTTGCTTCCCCCCCCCAAGAATTAGTTGGCCTTTGACTTGCCGTCACCACAGAAAATTAATCTAGTTTTCAATATCCTTTACAAAGTAAAGATACATTTGTAGTTCGATATTTACATTCAGAATCCAATTACACATTGCAAGAAATGTTTAAGTTATAACCCCTGCGTCAGTGCCACAATTCCTGCAAAAAGAGTAGTAATAACTAGATTTTGTAGACAGTCTCTATGGTGCCATGCTGGTGTCAGATAAGCACCATTTTCTACAGAAATAGTTACATACTGTTACGGTGGTTTTGTGAAAACCCCATATATGATTATTTATTCAGGAAAACTAGCTCTTTAAGAATTTTTAGGATAGCCATCAAGACTATTGTTGTGGAGCTTGGTTCAGCATCACTGTAATATAGGAAAGTACATCTTGCAGGAAAGAATGTTTTTTTAAAAAAATGGCCATCAGTATGGTCATCCATCCAGGAGAAGATGCTAAAATAAGATTTTCCACAGTTTGGGAGGTAGCATCAGCCTACTTTTATTTTAGGACTGCACATAGTGAGATGTGATTCAGAGAAAGACCAATGTTGATTTGACCTTCATTTGGAATAGTGATATTGATATACAACATGGCCACCCGGGCTATTATGCTGGAGGTCTGTTTACTATTATCTATAACTAGGTTCAACTCTGGTTTTTTAGTGAAATCCCATGTCGTTAAGACTAACTGTTCAGGATTAGTAGTAATAACAAAATTTTCAAGATGAAAACACCAAGTCAATATGATTTTCCATTCTGAAAGAATTAGCAAGAAGACCTTTTCAGATGTCAATCATTTCAGAGGTCTGATTAGCACCATTTCCAAGTAGGAACAGCTACACATCAAAAAAAAGTCTTTTAGTGAAAACCACTTTACTAAGAGCATCTGTTTAGGAGAACTAGCAGTAACAAGTTTTTCAAGACACATCAGCAGTCCAACTGACACCATTTTCATTTTGTACCAACCAGATATCATAAGAAGTCTTTTGGTGAAACACCCATATCAAAACAACCATTTGTGCAAGAGGAGACACTTCACGAGTTTCAAGATGTCAAATCATCATTGTTTTCATTTTGTACCAACCAGATATCATAAGATGTCTTTTGGCAAAGGACCCATATCAAAACAACCATTTGTGCAGGAGGAGACACGACAAGAGTTTCAAGATGGCAGCCATGCTGGATGTCAGATCATCATTGTTTTCATTTAGTACCAACCAGACATCACAAGACATCTATTAGTGGCAATACCATATAAATATAAGACCATCCTAAGACATCTATTAGTGGCAATACCATATAAATATAAGACCATCCTAAGACATCTATTAATGGCAATACCATATAAATATAAGACCATCCTAAGACATCATTAGTGGCAATACCATATAAATATAAGACCATCCTAAGACATCTATTAGTGGCAATACCATATAAATATAAAACCATCCTAAGACATCTATTAATGGCAATACCATATAAATATAAGACCATCCTAAGATATCATTAGTGGCAATACCATATAAAAATAAGACCATCCTAAGACATCTATTAGTGGCAATACCATATAAATATAAAACCATCATAAGACACCTATTAGTGGCAATACCATATAAATATAAGATCATCCTAAGACATCTATTAGTAGCAATACCATGTAAATATAAAACCATCCTAAGACATCTATTAGTGGCAATACCATATAAATATAAGACCATCCTAAGACATCATTAGTGGCAATACCATATAAATATAAGACCATCCTAAGACATCTATTAGTGGCAATACCATATAAATATAAGACCATCCTAAGACATCTATTAGTGGCAATACCATGTAAATATAAGACCATCCTAAGACATCTATTAGTGGCAATACCATGTAAATATAAGACCATCCATTGTGGAAAAGCAACAATAAGGATATTTGCGAGATGCCCAGTAGAACTAAAAATAGTGAGATATGAAGCTGATTTATGAAACGAGATATAAAATAATTAAAAATTGAAAATTACATGACTGGAACAAAAGAGTAAACAAATATACGAAGTTACAGATGATGGCTTTCTGTATTTACAGTTTAATGGGAAATTACTTAGAAATGCTTATTCACTCATACAGAATCTCATTCTATCAAAGACATACATACATCCACATAGTTTTACAAATATTTGCCTGCATACACAATTTGAGATTATACCATAGCAACACAGATACAATTTGAACATATGAATTATCCAGTCTCATTGGGAACTATGGGATTTTTTTTGGATAATGTAATAACCAGAAATGTAATACAGGGTCCTGCCTTATATATCTGACATAATTGATAATGTAGCCACCCATAAGAATCACCTGTCTTACACAACAACCTTTCATATCCAGTCAAGGGTTGATTTTCATTTTTGTCTTTATATTTAACCTCTCCTTACAAGCCACCTCCCTACCCATCCAGAATTTATCAATCCCTCTGGAAGCTGCTTATGACTCACTGCCCTGTGTCTGACATTTTATGATAGGTCCAGATCATTCAAAATCTATCCATTAAACCAAGAACTGGGTTAATCTGGCAAATTTATCTCACCCAGTTATTAGAAGTTTTACTGGATACAGTTATTAGAAGTTTTAATGGATACAGTTATTAGAAGTTTTACTGAACACAGTTATTAAAAGTTTTACTGGTCACAGTTATTAGAAGTTTTACTGAACACAGTTATTAGAAATTTTACTGGACACAGTTCTGCATTGGATTTAGATGACTATCAGTAGGTTGTAATTTTACAGAAAAATGAACTGCATTTCTGGAAAATACAACTTTGGTGTGTATCATAATACAAAATTCTGCAGAGAGAGAATGATAAAAAAATAAAATTATTGTTCACATTTGTAAATTACATTAAAATCTGTCCATAAAGGACACTAAAGGGACATGAAAAATTCTGTACCTTTAAAGAATATACATATATATATATATATATATATATATATATATTGATTTCCTGGACAGAGGGCAGTAAACTTCAATAGTTGATACTGAAGAAGCCATCTATAAATAAAAGCCTCTCCAATGGCTTGATGCTCTGCTGTCTGAAACAAATTTCCAAAAATTTAAGATGATACTATTTAATTTGTGTTTGTCTGCTGAGTGCTGAAAATATCTCTGATATTCTTGAGTGATCAGATTTTCAAATTAGCTACTGTTGCTGTGATACTTTATGTAAGATCTGCATCATTTTCAATGACTAGACATCATTAGAAGACATCTGGTGAAATAGGACCAACCATTCTGTTGAATTAATGACAATATTTTCAATGTTTTTCATTATGGAAGCCATATTGCATGTCTGCTGGGAACAAATTTTATTTAGGGCCAACTTGATATCACAAAAAGTCGTTTTGAAAAAATGCTATGTCAATATGACAAACAATTTTGAGGAGTACCAATAAGATTTCAAGATGGCTGTTATGGTGGCCATATTGAATATCAAATCAACACAAGTTTTATTGAAGACAACCTAGACAGTAAAAGAAGTCTTCTGCTGAATACCCCATGTTGATATGACTTTCCAATAAGGAGTAGCAATATCAAGATTTTGAAGATTTCTGCTTTGGATTTCAGATTGGCACCATGTTCGTTTACAACCAACCAGACATCGTAAGAAGTCTTCTTGTGAAATTCCCAGGTTGACATGGCCGTTATGATCATGAGTAATAGCAATAACAAGATTTGCAAGATGACACATATAGTAGTCATAAACATGTCCAAATTGAACCATTTTCATTTAGGACCAAGTTAAAATCCTCTGAAGTCTACTGTCCTTATGACTTACTATTCATGAGGAGGAGCAATAACAAAATTTTCAAGATGGCTGCTGTGGTGGCCATATTAGTCAATACATTAGCAGCATTTTCATTTAGAACCAACTAGACATCGTAGAAAGTCTTTTAGCGAGAACTCCATAACTTGTATGATCATCCATTCAAGAGAAGTAGCAAAAACAAGATTTTCAAGATATCCGCTTTGGTGGCCATATTGGATGTCTAAGCAGTACCATTTTATGCTGGACCAACCAGATCTCACAATGAAAGTGTGTATAAAGTTTCATGGAAATGCTCCAAATAGGTTTGGAGAAATAGCAATAACAAATTTGCACTAATGGATGGATAGATGTCAGACAGTGGACAACAGACCTCATGATAAGCTCTTCTGGTCCATGACCAGCTAAAAATAACAAAAAATCCATCAGAGTGGTGCCATACAAATGAAATGTATGAATAAACATGTGCATTAGAAACATCTAACGAGAGGTAATGATTACTGTGTGTGACAAGGTACAGTCTCCTTCATAAGCAGTAAGAAAACTGGAATTTTGTGATTGTATCCTCTGTCCTCATCAGAGAGGTCAGTTTATAAATATGAATTACATCAAAAAAAGATTTTCATCAGACATTCATCAAGGCATCTTATACAGGTGAGGAGGTTGTTAAATTAGTTGTATTTCCTACACATAGCTTCATGGAGATATGAAACAAATAGAAGTCAAAAAATATTACCAGGTATGAATATACAAAATATGAATGATGGGTTGAATATACATGTTGTACATATAATTAATATTACAGATTATTATTTCGATACTGAGCAGATGTTCCTGTAGAGTTTTCACTAAAAATTCTTGGGCATGTCCTTTTCTTTGAACAGTTGTCTTTTAGATGAAGCTTTACTTTTGGACAAATATCACAGTACAGTCAAACCTGACGATACTGGTCATCACAGAGACTAATGTACACAGTGACCTGTATGTTTTAAAATAAATGTGATAAGAGAACATCTTTTAGTTAACCCAGGGCTTTTTTAGCTAAGAAAAACTTGCAGTAGACAAATAGAGATGCACATTGAAAGAAAAGTAATCATTCTGTTGACCTTTTGACACAAATGGTCATTATATGGTCTTGATATACAGGTGTCTGCTATACTGAGGTGAGCAATAAAGCAAGCTGACTGTACTTCATATCAAAAATAAATTTATCTATGTGGTAATGCTGGTGCTCGCTGATAGTCCACTGATTTCTTCTGTCTTGCTAACTGAATTCTTATCTGGGTTTCAAGTCGCTGGCTGAAGCCAATCAGGAGAATCTGAAAATTATTATTAGTATTATTATTTGAAAATGTTCTTAATGAAGATATGATGAAATCAAAGGAATAAAATACAAATTTTGCATGAGAAGACTGCATGTTACTGGTGGACAAAAGATAAGGGTCATTAAGAAAGATATTCATGTGTTAGATCTAGATGTGATGAAGAAAAGAACAAGACTTGTTGTAAGACAGGTCTAGATGTGATGAAGAAAAGAACAAGACTTGTTGTAAGACAGGACTAGATGTGATGAAGAAAAAAACAAGACTTGTTATAAGACAGGTCTAGATGTGATGAAGAAAAAAACAAGACTTGTTGTAAGATAGGTCTAGATGTGATGAAGAAAAGAACAAGACTTGTTGTAAGACAGGTCTAGATGTGATGAAGAAAAAAACAAAACTTGTTGTAAGACAGGTCTAGATGCAATGAAGAAAAGAACAAGACTTGTTGTAAGACAGGTCTAGATGCGATGAAGAAAAGAACAAGACTTGTTGGAAGATAGCTCTAGATGTGATGAAGAAAAGAAAAAGACTTGTTGTAAGACAGGTCTAGATGTGATGAAGAAAAGAACAAGACTTGTTGTAAGACAGGTCTAGATGTAATGAAAAAAGAACAAGACTTGTTATAAGACAGGTCTAGAAGTAATGAAGAAAAAAACAAGACTTGTAAGATAGGTCTAGATGTGATGAAGAAAAGAACAAGACTAGTTGTAAGATAGGTCTAGATGTGATGAAGAAAAAAACAAGACTTGTTGTAAGACAGGTCTAGATGTGATGAAGAAGAAAACAAGACTTGTTGTAAGACAGGTCTAGATGTGATGAAGAAGAAAACGAAACTTGTTGTAAGATAGGTCTAGATGTGATGAAGAAAAGAACAAGACTTGTTGTAAGACAGGTCTAGATGTGATGAAGAAAAAAACAAGACTTGTTGTAAGACAGGTCTAGATGTGATGAAGAAGAAAACGAGACTTGTTGTAAGATAGGTCTAGATGTGATGAAGAAAAGAACAAGACTTGTTGTAAGATAGGTCTAGATGTGATGAAGAAAAGAACAAGACTTGTTGTAAGACAGATCTAGATGTGATGAAAAAAAGAACAAGACTTGTTGTGATCAAAAAGACCAAAAGCTGTTACAAGACAAATCTAGATGTGATGAAAACAAAAACAAGACTGTTACAAGACAGATCTAGATGTGATGAAAAATGACCAAAAGCTGTTACAAGACAGATCTACATGAAAAAATAACAAGAGCTGTTAGAACACAGGTCTAATTGTGATGAAAAAAGAGCAAAACCTGTTAACAGAGAAGTCTAGTTGTTATGAAAAAAACAAGACTGCTTACAAAACAGATCCAGATGTGATGAAAAGAAAAACAAAACTGTTACAAGACAGGTCTAGATGTGCCAAAAAAAGAACAAACTGTTAGAACACCAGGTCTAGATGTGACAAAAAAAGAACAAGACCTGTTACAAGATAGATCTAGATGTCATGGAAAAAGCCCAAAAGCTGTTACAAGACTGATCTAGATGTGATGAAAAAAGACCAGAAGATGTTACAAGACTGATCTAGATGTGATGAAAAATGAACAAGATATCTTAGAACACAGGTCTGGATGCAATGAAAATAAAGAACAAGACTTGTTACAAAAAAGGTCTAGACATAATGAAAAATGACATAATGAACAAAACCTGTTACAACACAGGTCTAGATGTAATGAAAAGAAAAGCAACACTGTTACAAGTCAATTCTAGATGTGATGAATAAGAGTGAATGCTGTTACAAGACAAACCTAGATATGACAAGAAAAGAACAATAGCTGTTAGAAGACAAACATAGATATGATGAAAAAGGACAAGAACTCTTACAAGACAGATCTATATGTGAGAAAAAAAGAGCAGCTATATTACAAATCTAGACATGATGAAAAGAGAACAAGTAAGAGCTGTTAGAACATAGATGTGATGAAAAAAGAACAAAAGATGTCACAAGACAGATCCAGATGTGATGAAAAAAGAAAAAAATCTGTTACAGGACAGATTTAGACATGAGAATTAAAGAATAAAAGCAGTTAGAATACAAATAAAGATGTGAGAATAAAAAGGCAGAGGATAGATCTAGACATGATGAAAAAAGAACAAGATAGAGGTGTTCAAACACAAATCTAAATGTGATGAAGAAACAAGAGATGTTACAATACAGATCTAGATGTACTGAGAAATAAACAAGAGATATTGCAAGATTGATCTAGATGTGATGAAAAAAGGGCAGTTGGAGAAAAGATCTAGGCAAAATTAAAAAAGTACAAGTTAGACCTGTTAGAATGCAGATATTGATTAATGAAAAAGAACAAACAATGTTAAAAAACAAATCTAGCTGGGATGAGAAAAAATGAGCATTAACAGACAGATCTAGTCATGATGAAGAAGGAACAAGTTAGAGATGTCAAAACACAAGTCTAGATGTGATGGAAAAAAAACAAGAGCTGTTAGAACACAGGTATTGATCTGATGATGAAAAGTACAAGAGCTGTTAGAACACAAGTATTGATCTGATGAAGAAAACACAAGAGCTGTTAGAATACAGTTCTAGATCTGGTGATGAAAGTACAAGAGCTGTTAGAACATGGGTATTGATCTGATGAAGAAAACACAAGAGCTGTTAGAATACAGTTCTAGATCTGGTGATGAAAGTACAAGAGCTGTTAGAACATGGGTATTGATCTGATGATGAAAACACAAGAGCTGTTAGAACACAGGCATTGATCTCATGATGAAAATACAAGAGTTGTTAGAACAGTTCTAGATGTTATGAAAAAGAACAAGAGCTGTTAGAAGACAGCACATTTTGATCATACAACAACTAACATTTTATGAAGACCAAACTTTTCTAATTTCTAAGGAAATCCTACCTTACTCAGCAATTACTTTTTCACACTTATCATCATGAAAGTTTAATATCATAGAACACTTCTGGCATCATGGTTTGCTTTTTGGGGTACATGAAGTAGGAAATATATGTAGTTTGCATTTTGGGGCACAGTTAACTAGGAAATCAGTTTGCCTTTTGGGGCACAATCAACAAGGAAATCATAATGTGCCTTTTGGGGCACAATTAACTAGGATATCATAATGTGCCTTTTGGGGCACAATTAACTAGGAAATCATAATGTGCCTTTTGGGGTACAATTAACTAGGAAATCATAATGTGCCTTTTGGGGCACAATTAACTAGGAAATCATAATGTGCCTTTTGGGGAACAATTAACTAGGAAATCATAATGTGCCTTTGGGGCCACAATTAACTAGGAAATCAGTTTGCCTTTTGGGGGACAATTAACTAGGAAATCACAGTTTGTCTTTTTGGGCATAACTAACTTAGAATTTCATACTGAAATTACAGCATACACAAGCAGGTGAATTGTGTAAGGTGTATAAAGCATTCTGTAATTGAGATTTAGATAATGACTACTCACCCTGATCAATCTCAAGACAGACAGACAGACAGACACATGGATAGACACAAGTACCTGTAGATTCTACAGTGCACAATGCATTAACTAACAACTTTAAAAAAGGTAAATGAAGCATGAAATATAGCTCATAGTGATCAATATTTAGAATGATGGTGTTTCAGATCAATAACCTTACCAGTTGAAATTGCTTGAGAAACTGACATAAAAGTGTAGCTCAATGAAAGTCATGAATACATTTAATGAATGTCACAGTGTCTAACTTTTGATGTAATGATCTAGTACTCTATATAATGAATTCATAGACAAAGCTACATGACTTACCACTCAAAGTTGTATGACACACTGACCATATGCCTGAGCTAAAATAAGTCAATGGAAAATGAAATGAAACTGTTACGTGTTGAGGCTCGTACAAAAGTAACAAACAAAAGAGTGAAGCCAACAAGCTTTGTAATATTTAACAAAATAATTCTTTCCCTAGAAAACAAGGTAAACATATGAAAAAAGACTTACGGTTTATGAAACTAATCCAGAATTAATTCTAGAATTAATAAATATAGGTCCTATCAATAAAAAGTCCTAAGTGAATCAATGTTCAAATCCCGATGAAGTTCCAAGATGGAAGGCGATGACGTCTTCAGTAACCTGCTTTGTCCTGATGTGTCAACAGTTCTTTCTTGAATCATGAAGAATAATATTCCAGTTTGAAATTCTGAATAATTTCCAATAAATGTCTTTGTCCAAGAATTCTGATGAGCACTAGTAATTTCCAGGGAAAATAAATTACTTTAAATTGAATTAAAATAAAAAATTCAACTCAAACTGGTCACAACAAAAACACCTTTGAGCTCCAAACATTAAAAGCAAGAATGGCCAAAATCACTATAATAACGTGTGTTTTAAGCCTAACTAAAATGCAAAACAGATCACCTGATAGGGTCACGTGATCACTTCCTTCTAGTGGCATAGAAACATTACATGCCGATTATCACGTTCACTATGTACAGCTTTGACTCTACTAAATGAATCTTACTATAACATTCAATAATAAAAAAATATAAAAAAGTTGTTTACTACAAACTCGAAACTGGCTCTGAATCTAGGTCACCAAAAGATACAATGTTTCTACAAATGCTTGTTTATCAGGTTTAACAGCTGAATTTTCTGGAAAAATGTCAAATCCAGTGAATAACGTTATCATTACAATAACATGTAATGAAATAAAAATAAAAGAAAAAAGAAATTTAAAACAAACAAACAAACAATTTAATTACATATACATAACAAAACCCATAGTAACCTAATTTTGACACGAGATCTTTCCAAGCTAGATGCATGCACTACATGACACTATAAGTGAGTGCTTGAAAAATTCACCAAAAGTTAAATAAAACTAAAGTAAATAATGAATTCATCAAAGGTAAGTTATGCATGCTGTGAATAGTTTTCAGAAAGATAGTCTGGTTTATATTTGATGATGTCAGCTATTTATAAACTCACTTAAGCATTTGTTTGTGGTGATTGCAAGGAAACATGAACACAATGTACTCATCTCCTAATTGGACTAAAATCATGAATAAATAAATTGTAAAGCAACAAACAGATGATTAGTCGGTTACACATGGATGATTAATCCCAAACAGTGATTATGTCTTGATGAAGTAGGACCCCAAGATTACTATTTAATCCCAAACACAGATAATGTCTGGATAAAATAGGACCTGGAGATTTCTGATTAATCCCAAATATAAATAATGTCTTTAATGTCTTGACCAAACAGGTCCCACTAACATAATGTGTCTAACATGAGTAAAATTAAGCTCAGATTACATCTGTAAACTATGCACACAGATAATTACAGTAAACTATGCACATGGATAACTGAAGTAAACTATGCACACATATAATTGCAGTAAACCATGCACATTGATAACTGAAGTAAACTATGCACACAGATAATTGCAGCAAACCTACACAGTGAGAGAAGCTACTTTACTGGACATTCTGGAGTTTCCACCATGATCTTGACATCAATACTTACTTTATAAAAATTTACAAAGGACTTCTCAAAAAAAGTTTAAAAATTGTATGAATGTGAAACCCAAAACAACTTGGGAGATTAAAAATAGATGTTTGAAAACCATAACATTATGAAATGTACTATATTTGTTTGATCATCTTGCACTGCAGCTATGAAGAAAAATTGTAGTGTTGTAGCCATGATGCAGACTGACCAAAATAAAATAGTCCATTTGTACATATTGCCATCTGAGTAAATATGTAAGTAATACAAAAAATTTCCAGGCCTTATTTTTTCTGGGAAGAAAAGAATAACATTGAATAATTCATCAAAACAACTTACTTGTGGTAGAATGATTCCTAACATAATGCCACCAAATACAATAACGTTTTGCTCCATAATGTCTGTTAGCCCTTTGAAACATCCTCGGGCATAGATTGTCTTTTGCAAAACAGCATCATCCTGAAATTAACAACAGAAGTATGCTATAGGTTTTCCTATGTGTGATTCAATTTATATCATTTGGAAATGAAATTTTTAAATATGATTTTGCCAAAGATTTCTGGGTGGAACCAAAAATGTACAGATGCAATTTGAAAACTTAAGTAGTAAGTTAATAAAGGAAATGAGTGCTGCAGCCATGACACAAAATTAGGCATAACAAATTTCACTACTTTATGGGCTATAGACTTTTGGATTTATGATTGTTGCAAACTACAAATTTTAAATTCCCATGAACTATGAATTTCTGTGGTGTTATGTATATGTAATTTAATTATTTGTTTGTTAGTTTTAAATGTAATGTAACTTTATTTACTGGATTTGAAAATTGTTCAGAAATTCAATTCAGTTCTGTTTGACCTGACTGTTAATTTTGATAAACAACTAATATTGAAACACTGTATCTAGTTTCTGACCTTGATTCAGAGCCAGTAAGGATTCTTGTAAACAACTTTTTTTAAAAAATTTTTTTTATTCATTCTCATAATAGGAATTGTTAAGTTGGAGTACGTGATGTTAAGCATGTAAAAAGCTTCTATCTTGTTCTGGAAGGTGACCGTGTGACCCTCATATGGGAATCTGTTTTGCATCTTAAATTAGTGTATAACTGTTGTCTTGTTAAGAATTTGCCAGTCGGGCTTTGAACATATGTTGTGACTAGTTTGAGTTGAATTTTTATTTTATTGATTTCAAATGATTATTTTCCCTGGAATACAAGTGCTCCTACAGAATTCTTGGACAAAGACATTCATTGAAATTTATTCGGAATTCCAAACTGATATATTATTTTCTGTGATTCAACAAAGAAACTGTTGACACATCAGTACAACTCTGACCACAACAAATGTCATTGCCTTCCATTTTGAATTTCATCCGAACTAAAACTCAGATTCATTTACGACTTTTTAATAATAGGACTTCTATTTTTTAATTCTTTGATTTTTTTTGGATTTGATTCGTAAAGCCGTAAGTTCTTTTTCTCAATTTTACCTTGGTTTTTCTTTGGAAATAGATTATTTGTTAAATTTTAAAAAGCTTGTTGTATTCACTCTTTTCTTGTTACTTTTTGAAGAGCCTGGACACGTAACAGTGGAAATAATATGAGTCCCTTCTAAATTAATGAATCCATGAACATTGTATACAAAAATGTAATTTTTGCATATCCACAAATATTGGCAAGCACAAAAGGTATTAATTGACAGTAATTTCAAAGATGAAGTGGACTATCCTCAGTACATAAATTTAAGTAACTGAAAAAGTCCAAAATCCTTCTTAAATACTGCTGAATAATTATAAATCTGCAACAATCAGCATATTCTTACATGGCCAACTGTACCTTTGACATCTATACAGACATGGGAGTATATACAGACTTTATAATGCATGTCATAAAGCAATAACTGATGTTATAACAGCTATACAGACATGGGAGAATATATGGATTTTATGATGCAAATCTTAAATGAATAACTGATGTTATAACATCTTTACAGACATGGGAGAATATATGGATTTTATAACACATATCTTAAATGAATAACTGATGTACATCATGCTATTATGTTAGCTCACCTTTGTTCTGTTCAGCATATCTTTGCCACAAGCATAATTTAGTATGGAATTTTGCTGGAAAAAAAACAGAAATAAAGATTTATATGGACATCGTAACTTTTGCAAAGTCCATGGAACTTCTTGGTATTTTTCACACTTAGCTTAATGTTTTATATACTAACAATAGCAAATGAACTGCATGTGAAATCTAGGATACGGTTGGAAACAAATGTTAGTATCTGGATGGAATGGTTGGCTGCAAACTATAGGGGGCCCCAGGTGGCCGAGTGGTCTAAATCACTCACCTTTACTGATCACTGCCACGTCACCTTTGTCCATGTGGGTTTGAGTCTCAGACTTGGCCAATGTGGGTATGTGAGAAAGCTGCCAGTAGCTTCTTGTGGGTCAGTGGTTTTTACATGAATTCATCCTCTGCCAGTTATAATGGCCACTATGTATTGCCTATCCTGCACTGAGAAATTTAATTTAACTCCAAAACAGCACCAACAGCAAACTATAGTATAAACCTGAAGACTTATTTTTAAAAAAGAACATTGGTTCAGTTTGTACAAGTTTGTTGCTATTAAAATAATCAGGCATGTAACTGACCAATCAGGGTCAATTCAGAGGTTTGTTCCCCTCCACAATGAGAAAATGACATTGCTAATCCACCTAATTATATATTATCCTTAGAATCTGAGAACTCGGATGAAGGAATAAACAAATAAATATAAAGGTGGTGGGGATGGAAATTAATGGTCACTTTTTTAAGTAGAAAAATAGTACTTTTGCCCTTAAAAATGAATACATTTGGCTTTATCTATGCACAAAAAGTAATTTTAAAACAAAAAAAAACAAACAATCAGGTAACATTGATCTTTTATTGAATGAGTGTGGTAATAAGAGAGATTTAAACAGTCATCAAGTTTGATAATTCTGTTATGAATAATGCTTAACCTTGAACCCAAGTCAAATACTTATTGACAGTGTACGCAATCAGATGCTTTGACATGTACTTACTGTTGGTGTATGCAACAGATACATGTTTTGACATGTACTTACTGCTGGTGTACACAAACTTTTATTCCTGGCTGCAAATAGTGCAGAATAATTTCAGTTAGATTTTGCCTATGTGAACTAAGTCTGTTAAGCTCATTATAAGATTTATAAACAGATGCTGATCAATATGTTGACTAATATTAATAATAATTTTAATGATAAGACTTAATGGCGCCTTTGGATTAATGTTTGATTGGCTGATGGGGTTTCAACATTTCCAGAAGAATTCAGTAACTTCGCACTGGTTGGGCTAGGTCACATCAATAGCACAGTTTAAGATAAATTGAGTAGTAAGATTCATCAAGTGGGGTATATTGTGAAATTTAGTCGTAATAGAAGGTGTATATAAGGATAGGACTGTGGAATCAGATTCATTCCGATTTTGGAGTCATTCTCATTTCTTGTGTTCCAGCTGCAAGTCTGCAGACTTATTTTATGTTGTACTCAGATGTTATTTAAAACCCTTTAGCTACTACAGCTGTTGTGCAGTTTCACTACTGCTGAGTGCTATCATATCAGTTACTGAGACTACTGAGGCTGTTTGCTAGGCTGAATACTAGAACATCATCATGGCTGACTACGGAAATTGACAATAAAAACATGGTTACATTTATATTCATTATTTCATTAGTTTTTGCAGGATTTCAGTGAAATAAAAACAGCTTACCTTGTATAGTGTCTGTTATTCATATATTTCCACTTTATATACTCCTACATCCCATCATACAATAAATCCTAGTCTTGTAAACTGTTTTGAATCCCGCAAAATAAATCCTTGTCATACGATTCAAAATCACTTACATCTGGTATTGAAACGGGACTAACAACAATATCTGATCCATTTTCTAAGAATGATCCATTAAACTCTTCAATATTGCTTGCACTGAACCCTTCAGAGTCGCTAATATCTTAACTGAAATCCATTTTTGTTTATCTCAACTACACGTGTTTTGTACATTGCAGGAAAGCCCTTCCTGCGTGTCTAAATTTAACCTCTCAGCTTTCAAACTTGTATCAAAGTGTTCAGTAACCAGTCCTCTCATTGGTTATGATAATGAAAAATATGTAAACTTCTGTACTTTCATCCAATCAACGTTTAGTTAACATAGCGGTCACGTCCGCATAGATGTGACACTGGGGTTTTGAGTACTGCTGAACTACGCGCACATAAGCGACACTGGGGTAGTAAACGAGGCTTATCGACACTGCATATATGCGTCAGTGGGGTTCAGGAGCTATTTACAGGTGACACTTAGATGTGACAGTCGTAGCTAAAGGGTTAAGAGGAAAAACACTGTTTGGATGGACTATTCAGTGAAATAGAAAGTGCTCATTACTTGGACTTTAATAATATTCTGAAACTGTTATAAATTATTAGAAGGAATTCTAGACAATGCCACCTTGACAGCATCATGGTTCTTGGAGGACCAGTACATTTCTGGTCTTGAAATTTATAAGGAACTTTTCATCCAGTGAGGACCTCCACTGAACTTTATAAGGATTAGTTTGGATTCACTTCGTAATACTGTCAGTTCCTCTCACATTTTCATTTATAGCTTTAATAATTAAATTCTTTGTAAAGTTTTACAAAACTTGTTGGTTTAGCTTCTTTCTTATGACCAAAGAGTCATAACAACTGTCAGTGTACACAGTTAGTTACATGCTTTGACAAGTACATACTGTTGGTATACACAGATACATGCTTTGACATGTACTTACCATTGATATACACAGATAAATGATTTGACATGTACTTACTGTTGGTATACACAGATACATGCTTTGAATGTACTTACTGTCGGTATACGCAGATGTATGCTTTGACATGTACTTACTGTTGGTATACACAGATACATGCTTTGACATGTATTTACTACTGGTATACACAGATACATGCTTTGACATGTACTTACTGTTGGTATACACAGATACATGCTTTGACATGTACTTACCAGTGGTATACACAGATAAATGATTTGACATGTACTTACTGTGGTATACACAGATATATGCTTTGACATGTACTTACTGTTGGTATACACAGATACATGCTTTGACATGTACTTGCTGTTGGTATACACAGATACATGATTTAACATGTACTTATCATTGGTATACACAGATAAATGATTTGACATGTACTTGCTGTTGGTATACACAGATACACAGATGCATACTTTGACATGTACTTGCTGTTGGTATACACAGATACACAGATGCATACTTTGACATGTACTTGCTGTTGGTATACACAGATACACAGATGCATACTTTGACATGTACTTGCTGTTGGTATACACAGATACACAGATGCATACTTTGACATGTACTTGCTGTTGGTATACACAGATACACAGATGCATACTTTGACATGTACTTGCTGTTGGTATACACAGATACACAGATGCATACTTTGACATGTACTTGCTGTTGGTATACACAGATACACAGATGCATACTTTGACATGTACTTGCTGTTGGTATACACAGATACACAGATGCATACTTTGACATGTACTTACTGTTGGTATACACAGATACACAGATGCATACTTTGACATGTACTTGCTGTTGGTATACACAGATACACAGATACATGCTTTGACATGTACTTACTGTTGGTATACACAGATATATGCTTTGACATGTACTTACTGTTGGTATACACAGATATATGCTTTGACATGTACTTACTGTTGGTATACACAGAGATACACAGATGCATACTTTGACATGTACTTGCTGTTGGTATACACAGATATATGCTTTGACATGTACTTACTGTTGGTATACACAGATACTCAGATGCATACTTTGACATGTACTTACTGTTGGTATACACAGATACACAGATACATGCTTTGACATGTACTTGCTGTTGGTATACACAGATACATGCTTTAACATATACTTACTGTTGGTATACACAGATGCATGCTTTGACATGTACTTACTGCTGGTATACACAGACACATGCTTTGACATGTACTTACTGTTGGTATACACGAATGCATGCTTTGACATGTACTTACTGTTGGTATACACAGATGCATGCTTTAACAAGTACTTACTGTTGGTATACACAGATACATGCTTTGACATGTACTTGCTGTTGGTATACACAGATACATGCTTTGACAAGTACTTACATTTGGTAAACACAGATACATGCTTTGACAAGTACTTACAGTTGGTATAAACAGATACATGCTTTGACATGTACTTACCATTGGTATACACAGATAAATGTTTTGACATGTACTGTAACTGTTGGTATACATAGATTCATGCTTTGACGTGTACTTACTATCGGTGCTTTGCAGCATGAATAAGGCACACTACAAGCTTCACCACCTTTGTTACTTGAAGAACAATTGAAATAGATATTGGCACTCCAATCTTTGTAACCTTCATCACTGGAGCTCATCCCACAGCAACCAATCTGAAAAGAAATGACTATTATATATATATATATATATATATATATATATATATATATATATATATATATATATATATATATTCAATAATAATAATAACAACAACAATAATAATAATAACAGTAATAATACAGTCAAACCTGCCTTAAACAGCTGGCTATAGGAAAGGTTAAACCAATCTTCTTAAAATAGGTGATCTCTGAAATGATGTTCAATAATCAACTTGGTTTCAACAAATATATGACACACACTGTTATTATTATTATTATATTATTATTCAAATTGTTTCTGTTTTTTTTTTTTCTGGATTTTTAACAGATATCTGCAATATGGCAGTTTATAGTGATGTCTATCACTCAGGCATGATGTCGCAGGCATGTGGCATCATGTCCCACCCAGTCACATTATCCTGACACTAGGTGGACCAGTCATAATACTAACCTTTTAATGCTGAGCACCAAGCACCATTATTATAAATCTTTGGTATGACTTGGCTGGGGTTTTACCCCACAATCTCCCACATCCAAGTCAGATGCTCTAACCACTTAGGCCACTGAAGTAGTCTGTGTATCTTGTTATGCATCAAATTTGTATTGTGTGATTGACTTTTGTCCATGATTAAGAGTAGGCATTTGGGCCTAGCTTACTAATTTTTTTAACATGTGTACTTGGACCTTAGTTCAGGACACTGGTTTTCCCCTTTGGAAATTCCTGGTCTACCTGATGTTTTTCATGTTCTTATTAAAATTTAAATAACAGATAATGTTCTAAAAATGAACTTTTGACCCTCATCCTGGTCCTCTTATTGTGTCTAAAGTTTTTATATTAAGGTTGCTTATATCAGAATTATTTATTCCTATCTTAAACCTTTACCTCAGGCAAGCGCCTAAATTGGATGCCTCTACTCCATTCTAATAGAAGCGCCTTTGGGCAACTCTACCTGATTCGCATAGAAGCACCTTTTGATGCCTCTACACCATTCTCATGGAAGCGCCTTTTGATGCCTGCTGTAAACATCAGCCATTTTTAGGATGTTTTCATAGCACCACCTTCAGGGAAAACCTCCTATTAGATACTTCATTCACTGGTGTGAATGACCATTATGTCAGATCGCATGGTTGCTGTTTAAGACCTGGTCAAAGTCTGTTATTTAAAGTAACTGGGTCGTATCCTCCACTCTCCAAAATGGAGGCCACAGATTTTGTTCAGTACTTACTTGAGTTTTCATGATTAGGATCACAACTATGAAAGCTTCAATAATTTAAGTAAAGGCTCTGATATTGATGTAGGCAGCAATTAGTTTTTATAAATTATCAAATTCTGATGATTTAGCGATGTAGACGCAGACAAAGAACTTGTAAATTTTGAGTATGAGAAATGGCAGCTACGGTTGGTCACGCAGCTTCATGGCTTGCTGGTGAACGAGTTCTCGCAAGATTTTAAAGCACATAAAAAAATTCTTCAGTGAAAAATAATTATACAGATATAATGATCAGATTTTACTCTTAAATCTTTCTAAACATTATACATGTGTACCAGAAATGTAAAATGGTTAAAACTGATGTTAAATGTAACATATACTACACTGCTTAACAGTTAATGGGCAGGCCTATGTGTATGGAGTCAAACAGGTAACAGGTGTTCTATTTGTAGCACACTGCACTGGATAACTTTGCTACATGTATATCTAAGGTCTAAAAATACCATACACTCTATGAGGTAAAGGGTTAACATATGTAGTAGAATCAGTCTTTTAGTTGTGTTCACAGATAATTTAAGAGGAATTATTTATTTAAATTCTTCATTGGAATTACAAAGTGCTCATTAATACTTTCAGACGAAATCACTATCTTGGGAATATAGTGAATTCATCTAAAGACATTCTGGATTATATCACTGTGATACATTGGTTACCACTCTGTGGTCTTAACAGAAAAGAGTGAAAACCAAAAAGTTCTGTATAATTCATTCTATATTTTTTTCTCTAGAATACAAAGTGAAAAATTTAAAGAAAACTTACAGTACTGTGAATCACAAATGGTCCTAAAAGTTCTATCACCAGTTTAAATGTATAAAGTTTCAAAAGAATTAGAATGGTAATCCACATATGTTCCAATATTGAAGGTGTTGATGTGCCTGCGGTCTCTAATGTGCTAATGTGCCCTAGCCTGAAGTGTCGTGATATGCTAAAAGTCTTTGGATGAATCACAATAATATAATCCAAAAATATCTTTGTCTGAATTCACCATAATTCCAAATTAATGTTCCAGTCCAAGAATTTTATTGATATGCACTTTGCATTTCCAGTGAAGAATAATTTGAATAAATAAATCCATCCAAATTAAAAACTGAACACAAGAATAGGACTGATTCTGCTTCAAGATGTTAAGGCAAGAATGAGTAATGTTTCAAATAAACAACATTATAAAGAAAGCTAAGACACAATAATAGAACCAGGATGTAGGTCAGTCTCCTTTATAAAACATTCAAAGTTGTCAACAAGTTTCAGAATTTCCAAGTGGAAATCTGATGTCCTAGACTCAGACTAAAAAAAACATGTTTTTCTCCACTGATAATGATCTGATTATTTAATTCACAATGATAGAGAAATATTAGCTTTGTGTTATTTTGTTTATCAAATAAATATCCTTAATCAGGTACACAGTGAACCTGATTTTGGACTTGGAAAGGTACAAATGTATGTCATATATAATCATTAAGAAAATATACAGATTAAATATACATAGCACATCAAGAATGTTAGCACATCAGCAAATTTAAGACTACTGGCACATCAGCAAATTCAAGATTGGAAGTCAACACCACTGGAATTCATTTGGAACACTACTTTCTGACTTGTGATAGAACCTTTAGGACTATTTGGGATTTAATTCACAATACTGTATGTTCCTTTTAAATGTCCACTTGCTGGTTTTGCTCTTTTCTATTACTTAGTTTAAGACCATTGTTACATATATGTAATTTAATTACTTGTGTGATAGTTTTAAATTTTTTATTTTATTTTTATTTCATTACATGTTATCGTAATGATAACTTTATTCAATGGATTTGACATTTTTTCAAAAAATTCAGTTCAGTTCTGTTCTGCTACATTGTATTATTAGCTGACTTAGTTCCTGACCTTGATTCAGAATTGGTAAACAACTTTTTTTATTATTTTTTTTCAGAGTGAAAATCATTGGTCGTAATCAAGGTCATACATGGCTTGCGTGTCAGCTCTATTGTAAAAAACCTTTTAAAAAAAATTTTTTATTATTAAGATTCGTTAGGTAGAGTCAAATTTGTCCATGGCGTACGTGTCAATCGGCCTATGGTCTTACGGCGCCATTCGAATTAAGTGACCACATGACCCCATCACGTGATCTAAAATTGCGTTTAAAACTAACGTCTTATAGTGATTTAATTTAGTCGTAAATTGATACCTTCAGAGCTCAAAGGTATTTTGTGTTGTGACCAGTTTGAATTAAGTTTTTCTAGTTTTCGGAATTAGTAATTAATTTCTCTGGAAAACATACATAAGTGTTCTTCATCAAAATTCTTGGACAAAGACATTTTTTGGAATTTATTCGGAATTCTAAAGCCAGAATAACATTCTTGATTCATTAAATTCAACAAGGAACAGTTGACACAACAGCACAAAAGAGGATATAGAAGACGTAATCGCCTTCCATCTTGGAACTTCATCAGGATCCAAACTTTGATTCATTTAGAATTTTTTAGCGATAGGACTTATATTTTTAAATTCTAGGATTAATTTTTGGATTAGATTCACAAACCATAAGTCCTTTTTCATATTTTTACCTTGTTTTCTAGGGAAATAAAATTATTTTGTTAAATTTTACAAAGCTTGTTGGCTTCACTCTTTTCTTTGTTACTTTGTATGAGCCTAGACACGTAACACCATAGAGTCATAACTATATATATATATATATATATATATTCATCCTCTTCCTCCTTCTTAAAATTACATAACAAAGACTACTGTATAAGTACAAGTTACCAAGGTACCTCTGAAAAATGCAGGAAGGGATGGACAGTCAGAAGAGTTAGAATAGTAGTGTGTTGGAGGAAAGATCAGATGGTTGAGGGTAAGTCTGTGTTGGGGCAAAGGTCAGATGGTTGAAGGTAAGTCTGTGTTGGGGCAAAGGTCAGATGGTTGAAGGTAAGTCTGTGTTGGGGCAAAGGTCAGACGGTTTAAGGTAAGTGTGTGTTGGAGGAAAGATCAGATGGTTGAAGGTAAGTCTGTGTTGGGGCAAAGGTCAGATGGTTGAAGGTAAGTCTGTGTTGGGGGAAAGATCAGATGGTTGAAGGTAAGTCTGTGTTGGGACAAAGGTCAGATGGTTGAAAATAAGTGTGTGTTGGGGGAAAGATCAGATGGTTGAAGGTAAGCTGTGTTGGGCAAAGGTCAGATGGCTGAAGGTAAGTGTGTGTTGGGGGGAAGATCAGATGGTTGAAGGTAAGTCTGTGTTGGGGCAAAGGTCAGATGGTTGAAGGTAAGTCTGTGTTGGGGCAAAGGTCAGATGGTTGAAGGAAAGTGTGTGTTGGGGCAAAGATCTGATGGTTGAAGGTAAATGTGTGTTGGGGGAAAGATCAGGTGGTTCAAGGTGAGATACTTGTTTCGAATAATTGTCACTAAAGAACTTTATTTGAACAAAGTTGCTTTTCTATACACATTATCTTTCTGTTCAAGTTAACCAATCTTTGAAAGACCATTAAAACTTTACACCAAGAGGTTTCAGCAAAATCACTGTGTCTTACACCACTGTGGATACATTCTAGTGTTGATTAAGAATGGAACTAAAAAAAAAATTCTTCAGAAAAAGGAAGATATTAATAGAGAAAGAAAAATGTTGAAACTCAAATTTTCATTCTTCTGTCTTTATAATATGAATGCTTTCATTTTATTGCAAACAAATGCAAAATTTTGGCTAATTCTTGAGCATTTGGCTCCTTATGCTGGTAGCATTTTCATGCTTTTTAACATTTTTTTTTATTCTATTACCTTTATTTTGATTTGATACAAAATACATAATTAACATGTTAAAACAAAGTAGGTCTACTATAAATTGATCGTAACAGTGTAACAAACACTTCCATAAATTACAAATCAAAACAGTCAGCACTTAGTTAGGTTTCTCAGAAATGCATATGGGCGTCACTTTGATGGTCAACTGACACTTCTCGCGTTCAAGTAGATGGACACATCACGAGTATGATGATTACACTGAAACCAAATTAAACGATTAAATAGAAATATGAATTTCAACTAACAAGATGTATGAAATTGGTATTTCTTGTTTACCATGTTGCCACTGGAAGGCATTATAAACACTGACAATGATAAAAAGTTTTGTCACATATTGTATTTTACAGTGTATTTAGAATTTATTAAAAAAAAACAATTTAACCAATTATATAATGTCTTATTCAGTGTTATGAATTTCATGATGTTCCCATGTAGCCAAGTGTTAGTCTAAGGTGTTCCCCTTTACAGATCACTCAAGTGAACTGGAGTCTCAGCTCAGTCAAGATGTGACCAGTAGTTTCCTGTTGGTTCTTCCTCCATCAAATATACTGACTGTCATGTATAGCCTGCTATGTCCTAAATAATGGCATTAAACTCATGAAACCAAACCAATCATAATGTTGATTGCATATTCTGCACACTAACTGCCACTTCTGACAATAAAACAAGAAATACACTGAAGATGCATTTAACAATTTTCATCACAATTTTATTTAGGTTCACCAAACAGGAGTCTGTTTTAAGGAATATTTTCTATAGGATACAATGGAGAAGTGGTATATGTGTAAATTAATAAGTATTTTCACTTAGGCCATTGTACATTTGTGTGACAACAGGCCAACACCACACCCATACACTTTTCACTAAGCAAACTGTACAAATCTTTTTTATTTAATTTTATTTATTTAATTTTCATCGGAAATTTATGCATTCTTTGCAGTAAATCTTCAGTGCTGTGCTTTATTTTATGGTAACACAGTTAAATCTGTGCTGGTCACCTGTACTCAGCGGTTACCTGTACGTAATGGCCATACTAATTATCCTTCCCCCAGCAAATGTATATTTTTTAAAGGGTGATTATCTCATTTATACGATGGATTAAAGTGAGCAGGATACAGCAGAGAACAACATATACCCATAATTATGATGATTTTGTTGTACAGTGCATGGAATACAATCTTGATGATAATAATAATAATAATAATAATAATAATAATAATAACTATAATAATAATAAAATGTGTTATGAGTCTATGTTCTTAAAATAAATAACAGAAAAGAGTGAAAGACCACAAGCTTTGTAAAATTTAACAAATAATTTATTTCCCAAGAATACAAAGTGAAAATGAGAAAAAAGAACTTATGGTATTGCGAATTAAATCCCAAAATAATCCAAGAATTACAAACACAAGTCCTAATAATAAAAAGTCCTGAATAAAACTCAGTACAAGTCCTGAAGTTATCCAAAACTGAAGGCGATGATGTGTCCATTATAGCTTATGGAGTGCTGATGTGTCAAGTCTTTTGTTGAATCACAGTAATATATTTCTTGGTTTGAATATATTATAAATTCCAGTGAATGTCTTTATCCAAGAATTTTATCTGAGCACTTTTGTATTTCCTGAGAAAATAATCACTTGAATTCAATAATTTGAAGAAAATAAAATTCAGCCCAAAATGGTCGCAACATAATACAACTTAAAGGTGCTAGATGTTAAAGCATGAATGACCAAATCCTCACAATCACAAGATTGTATAGTTCTCTACTTGACCTCTGGTCACAATTAACATTTTCAAAAAAAACCATTACCTAATGGAATATAACCTTCTAGAATGATCTAATAAGCCTGGTTTATTTACAACACAATAACCTGTAAAATTCGCTTAGGAAACTCCAAAACCCTGATCCAAATCAACATATTTACTCCTTCTTGTTTACCTGAATAAAAATCTGATATTAAAAATAAAATTAAAAACATTTAAAAAAATCAATCAGGTCAAGCATAGTTTGGACAAGGTCAAGTCCAGCATACAATGTTACATTACAATAGCACGTAATGAAATAAAAACTTTTTAAAACTAACAAACAAACAATTAAATTAAATATACATAGCAAATGATATTTGGTGAATGGTATTTGCTCAAAAACCAATTTTAAAATGTGAACCTATGTACAGCTGTCACCTGGGTGCAATGGCCAGTTTTGCCTTTTCCCATGAGTGGCTGCTAGGGCCATGTTTAACTGTATTGATATAACATTTCTGTGCACATAAGGATATCTGCATTTTCCCCAAGGAATCATTACATTTATTTTGGAACATGCATCAGTAATAACTTCAAAAAATTCTTTTCACAGGTTGAACATAAAATTGTATTAAAAATCTTCAAATCTAAACCTAAGTCTCCACAAAAATTCAAAACCATAAAAACCTAAATGTTTACCACATACAAAATGTCAAACACTGCCCTTTATATGCAACCTAGTATTATCAACATGTACATTTGTATCACAATCGACCTGTATATTGGTATCACAATCTACATGTACATTGGTATCACAATCTACTTGTACACTGGTATCACAATCTACATGTACATTGGTATCACAATCTACTTGTACATCGGTATCACAATCTACTTGTACATTGGTTTCAGATTCTACATGTACATTGAAATCACAATCTACATGTACATCAATATCCCAATCTACTTGTACATTGGTATCACAATCTACTTGTACATTGGTTTCAGATTCTACATGTACATCAATATCACAATCTACATGTACATCAATATCACAATCTACTTGTACATTGGTTTCAGATTCTACATGTACATTGAAATCACAATCTACATGTACATCAATATCACAATCTACATGTACATTGGTATCACAGTCTACTTGTACATTGGTATCACAATCTACATGTACATTGGTATCACAATCTACATGTACATCAGTATCAAAATCTACATGTACATTGGTATCACAATCTACATGTACATTGGTATCATAATCTACTGACAATTTCTATTTAACCACAAGGATCTAAAACTTCTGCATTTATTAACCAAAAGTACCTAGAGAATTCCATAAAGTATAAAGAAAATTCTATACAATTTAAGACTAGAAAATCTGCAAAACTGCCAGATCTGCCACAAATGAATCAACTTCAATTAAAAGACCACATTTGGTGGAAAAATCTGCAGGTATGGTCACCAATTTCACTATATAAGTCACAAACCATATAAATATACCCCCTCCCCTTTGTAATAAATACACCAAAATACTTACTTTAAAATGTAAGCCAAAGTACTTACAAGCTGCTGAAAACCATCAATCAAGTTCTGCGTATCTTCATCTTCTCTGTACTGGGGTATAGCTGCTTTTAATGCATCTTCTGGATAGATGTTTGTCTGCTTTTTTACATCTGGGACGTAAACAAGCACAAAAATGAAGATCACTCCTCCAACCACGATTAAAAGGAAAAATGAAATGATCCAACGATACTGAAATGATAGAAGAATTTAGAAATTACAGTCAATAAAAGAAACATATGAAATGTCTTGGCAAAACAAAATGTGATTGTAAGTTTTGCAAACAAAATTACAACCTTCGATTATTGCAATAAATATATGCCAATAAATTTGTTATTAAAAAATGTAGAGTTATTTCACTAAGGGTGACAATATTGCAAGGATTGTTTCCTTCATAAATAAAAGATACCTCCCACTTTCAGTGATTATGCACAGCATGCATGTACCAAGCAATATAAAAACTTAACAGTCCAAGAGACACCTTTACCAGCTAACCTGTACCTAAATTCTCAACACCTTAAGAAACAATTCTCAACCCCCAATTCACAAATCAGATATAATAAATGGATTGAGCTTGAAGGTAAACATAAATAAATTAAGGAAGTCCTGAATGTTGTATGACTTTATCCCATCTGATTTTACATAAAGAAAATATGTCTAGACTGGAAGCCTGAGTTTGAGCTTTGTCATCAATTCGGCTGAACAGACTGACAGTATTAAATCCAATATATGTATTTCATTTGTAAAGCTCTGTATTCATGATAAATAAAAGGTTTATTCTGCATAAATGTGATGTTTGAGTGCTGGTAAATAAATTTTAAATTGAAAATTTGCGACTGAAGATTTCTAAAATTAAAGACAGTAAAATATATACTCACAATTTTGAGACATATGATGACTTCTCTTAGTGCACCGAACCAGCCAAAAAAAGATACCACAGTAGCAACAGCTGCCACAAGACATATAATGCAGGTTGGACACAAAATAAATTTCAGAAAGATGTCAATGACCTGGCCTTTCTCAGCTATTAACCAGGCCATAAGGCTCATCACGCCTGCACACACAATCTGGAATGAAAAGGAACATATCAACAACAAGAATTCTCTGAAAGATTCATGTGATCTGTTTCACCAGTGCATGATCAAAACATTACATAACATGGGATGTGTTCAGCTACTTGTATCATACTTGACTCAATTTTATTTGAAAGCAAAGATTCCAGAGGCATGTTCAAGCATTCAAGTCCACATAAATGACATACAGAACTTTCAATTTTCATGCAACGTAGCAAATTTTAGAATATTTTACCAGGTTCTAGCATGATCATGCGTTGTGGTTTTTCACTGCAGTAAATGTCATGACCATCAAGAAGATGTTGGGTATTATACACATGAATGCAATATCTGCATGAGAATTGCCTACCCTTGTACTCACTGTGCTGGTGTAAGTTTCACAGAAATCTTTCATGCATATGTAATGATATAAATCATCACAACTGCACAACAACAACAAAACAATATTAAACAATCTGCATATGTATATGTATTGTCGAGTCAGATGCAAATTCTTTATTCAAAACAAACACATTAATAGCAATGTCAGAGCTAAATCACTCAAACTTACTGATGCTGGTATGTTTATCTGGCATGTAGTTGATCTGGATAATTGTCCAATAATCTTGTAAATCACCAAGATGTTCATGTAACTCAAAATCGGGACTTGAAATCATTGTACTTTGGTGGCAGCTCAGTAGCAATGGTTTATCACCAGTCACCTGTTCTATTTCACTTAGACTGTGTAGGAATTTTGATATCTAACTGTGTCACCATTGTGCGCAGTTGTTTTACAGTCATTGTGGCTCAACCATGGAAATCCTAATAATGTATGTATACTTGCCTTTGTTGTACCTCTTGGTTTCTTTATCCCACACTCTTGCATGAGTTGCCTGAGGGTGATTCACAGTTCACAGTTAGCAAATGCTTCAATCCAGGCTATTATTTCATTGATCTCTGTATCTCAGACATTGTCCAGTTTTTCCATGCTGATAGGTTCTACATTTGTTGCATTGATGAGTCCTTGCCATCATGCACATTAATAATCACAAACATGGTCACCAAAGCTGATTATGTGACTTTTTACTCTGATTCCACATTTAAGACATGTTCATGCACAGAGACCAAAAAAAATCTGAGCAAATGTGATGAACAATATTCATAATGGCATACACCTTTGCAGTGATTGTGTCTCAATGCAATATATAAAACTTATATTCCTTAATTGAATTACCCATTTATTATGGTCAGTGCTCAAAAATCTGATAGCCCGATGCCTGGGGCTCATCTAATTTCAGATCAGTCTCCTCATGTATTCAATAAAGGTGCCTGTCAGACTTGTAAAAAATCTAATTTACATGAGAAACCTTTGATTGCACCGATAAAATGTGAAGAATTTTTTATTTTCAAGATGTTGACCTGCCATAACATGCGTGTCATGCAAAAACACAAGTTTTACTCCCCAAACCCCTCACATGGTCATGTTTTGAAAAATACAATTTTCAGCAATATTCTTAAATAGAACAGCCCCCACATACACTTCAGTGTATGCCCATTACACATAGCATGTATAAACTGTAAACAGTCATGACTGGAGCTGATGTAAAACTATACTTTGGGCAGTTTAAATAGAGGCAATTTAAAGGCAATGAGGTCAGGTATAAACATTTTATGTAGTACTTGATGCTCTCACAATATCTAGTGTGACTGTTGGAAGACTGCAGTGGATGAGACCATTGTTCTAATTTGCATAGGTAATGAAGATCATGAAGTGGAACAACCCAATATAGGTAAATCAAACATATGCTAGATACGTGTAGCTAACAAAAGTTATTTTATATCATATCCTTGAATAAGAATGTTTAACCCAATCTGTACTGAAGATTATTGACAAGTTTATGAACAATGGCAATATTACTTTAAAGTCTGATTTTACCCCAAATATAAAATGGAAAGCATGATTATTTCAGTCATCAGAATGGTGTTCAAGTGTGATTCATTTTTGCAGGTGACTAAGGAAGCAAAAATAAATTTCAGAACTTTTGCATGACAGAGTTTTACTTTGTGAAGCATGCCAGGAAAAAAAGGGAGGGTGGTGTATTTCATTCTTTGAACATACAGCAAACAACATACATGATTCCTGTGTGTACTGTGTCTGTTGAAATAAGAACACAACCGGTATGTATCAGATTTGACAAGCTGAATTGAACAATTCGTTTTCTTTATTATTATTAATAATCTTAATCTTGTTAAGATAATTAACGATTAATTGATCCATGCTTTTTTAGGATGATTAATTGACCTATGCTTTTCCAGGATGATTAACGATTAATTGATCCATGCTTTTTCAGGATGATTAACTGACCCATGCTTTTCCAGGATGATTAACGATTAATTGATCCATGCTTTTTCAGGATGATTAACTGACCCATGCTTTTTCAGGATGATTAATTAACCCATGCTTTTTCAGGATGATTAATTGACCCATGCTTTTTCAGGATGATTAATTGACCCATGTTTTTTCAGGATGAATAATTGACCCATGCTTTTTCAGGGTGATTAACGATTAATTGATTCAATGCTTTTTCAGGATGATTAATGATTAATTGACCCATGCTTTTTCAGGATGATTTTAGCCATGAAATAGATTGATTGAAAGACAATAATAAGCACACACTCATGTTTGCACTGTTGATTTGTGTTCATAAAGTGTTACCAACTGTACTGGACAGAAGGATTTAACTGCAGTCCAGGCTTGTTGAATTTGAGTCTGGTCTTGTGATTTTTTTAATAGTCACCAGCCCAGGGCGTGTGTCTAAACAAAATTTCTTTGAGCACTGATGGTGTTATGGTAGTGCAGTGTATTTTTTCTGAGCAAATTGGCATTCAAGAATTTTATTATAATTACCTCTTACTAAATGAGGATTTTAAAAATATTCTTCTTTTTGGTTTCTGCTGGCAAGATAGTCCAAGAAAACATTGGGGTTTGCCAGCCACTATCAAGTTTCTTTCATTTGTCCTTACATATTTTCCTTCTATATTATAATTGTTCTGTATATCTATATTGTATCTTTTACTTTTGCTGCATTTGAAAACTCTCATGCAACATCTTTTGAGCCTCTTTAACAAGTCTGTATGATACATTTAAGTGAAATAGCCATTAATCTTTTCTGTGACACTGCAAACAGTTCAATGGTCAGGCAATTTGATTCCTGCATTATATCAGCTCATCAGACCTTACAAAATATTATACATATCAATTGGTGAAGTTTTGACCATTATATTATAAAATAGCTGTAATTGTTTAATATATTGTTACACAATCTCTGCAAAATATACTGTTGTTATGTGTAGGCTCGTACAAAAGTAACAAAAGAAAAGAGTGATGTCAACAAGCTTTCTAAATTTAACAAAATAATTTATTTCCCTAGAAAACAAGGTAAAAATATGAAATAGGACTTACGGTTTGTGAATATAATCCAAAAATTGATCCTAGAATTGAAAAATATAAGTCCTATAACTAAACAGTTCTAATTGAATCCAAGTTCGAATCTCGATGAAGTTTCAATATGGAAGGCGATGATGTCCTCTATAACCAGTTTGTGTTGATGTGTCAATACTTCCTTGCTGAGTCACCAAGAATATAATTCTGGCTTCTGAATTCCAAATAATTTAGTGAATGTCTTTTTCCAAGAATTTCGTTGAAGGAGAGTATTTTCCAGGGTGAATAAATTATTTTAAATACCAAAATCAACTCAAATGGCAACAACAAGACAAATTTCTTGAGCCCGAAGGTATAAATTTACGACTGACTAAATCCACTAGAAAATGTCTATTTTAACCCACGATTTTAGATCACATGATGGGTCACATGACGGGGCTACGTGATCACTAATTTGAACAGCGCAGTAAAAAAAATGCCATTTCGCACTTAGCCTAGAATAGCCCTATCTAAAAATCAGATTCTCACGTTGGAAATGAATAATAAAAAAGGCTGTTTACAACATAGCTAACACGTGGGCCAAACATGACCTTGGTAATAACCAATCATTTTCACTTAGTGTTTTCAAACCTCTCAACCAAGGTGAGCTAAAAATATCAATAAAGCAACACTTTTACGTTCTAATCAGGTCAAAACAGAAGACTGAATTTTCCAAAAAAAATATCAAATCCCGTGAAAATTATCATTATAATAAAATGTAATAAAACAAAAATAAAATAAAAGAGAATTTAAAACTAACAAACAAGTAATTAAATTACATACACGTAACACTGTGCAGAATATAATGTACATAAATATATCCACAATCAATATAAAATATTATCACACAAAGGAAACATTAACAGCAGTATATTTAATGCACAGTTTAGTCACAATAATCCTATTCATGTAGTAGTGTTTTGGTCCCACACAAAAGGAATCTCCACAAAATATAATCTATGAAGTATAGTGATTATAAATAATATTGACCCGATTAAGGTGCCCCGTAAGAACTTCCCTTATGTGGTTCACAAAGGTTACACTCATATGCTTTCGTAATCAAGAAATAAGATAATAGGGTTACTGAGCTAGGTTATATTCTTCCACCCCACATGACCATCCTCTTAAGAGCCTCAGAGTAACTTTGCTATGCGGGCTCGCATGCACTCGTAAAAACAAAGGTGGGGCAGGGGCAGTAATCGAAATCTCAAACCCCTATTATAATACTACATCAGACCATCCTAGCTGACAATGCATCCTCACAGCTACAATATGACTAATACGTGCATCCTCACATCTACATTACATCTACATAATATGTGTGTAGGAGACTCATGTAGCAGACCAGGTGGAAGCACGATATACCATTGGAGGCTCTGACCTTAGTTCATGAACACCCGACTTCAAATTCGGCCGTGCTACGTATGCACGCTGCGACATTACTGATGCCTCTCCAGTTTCCTCTACCAGATTCTGCGATGTGGTCCAGGTTGGATGGTACAAGATTGCTAATGTCTACAAACCGCCCAGTGACCACTGGGACAACAATATGCTTCCAAATCTCGAACACTCAGCCGTCTATATTGGCGACTTCAACAGTCATCACCCTGACTGGAGCTACTCACACTACGATGAAGACGGGGAACACTTGGTAGAGTGGGCAATGAACAATGACCTCCTTTTGACCCTCGACTCCAAGCAACGTGGGACCTTTCATTCTGCAAGATGGCAAAAGGACTACTCACCAGACCTCTGCTGGGTCGACTCCATTGGTGACCATCTTCAGCCAGTCAGCCAAACTGTTCTAGATGACTTCCGACACAGTCAGCACAGACCAATACTTATCCATATTGGACATCAGCTGCAGGCTATACACAGCTCTTCACAGTGGCGCTGGAACTTCCGCAAAGCAAATTTGACGAAGTTTGCCGACATACTGGAGCGTAGCATAGTCACCGTACCATCTCGCTGCATCCCAATCAAAGAATCCTACCACCGCTTCCAAAGAGCCATATTCAAGGCAGCAGCTCAGTCTGTCCCTCGTGGTCGTCGTCCAGTCTACACACTGCTCAAGGAATATGAAGCATCTGGAGACCCAGACATAGCAGATCACCTGATCGATTCCCTGGACACTACGCTGGGAGGGAACTACAGGATCGCTCAACTTTACGCGCTCCAGCCGGAAATGCTGGATTTTGATTCGAATAATCGGCACCGCTCAGCAACCATCAGTTCAAGCTCATCCTGTTGTCAAGACAAATGCTGTAGCTAGCCACTTATTACAAGTGGCACAAGCACCCTTGGAAAAACAGCACCGACGTCAAGTACGAGATGAGTGGCGACAATACTGCAGTCGGAAGTCAGATGAACTAGGTCAAAATACTCCAGAGGCATTTACAACAACAGAAGTTGAAACGGTGCTATGCAGCATCAAATCAGGCAAAGCAGCAGGATATGACAACATCCTGCCTGAGTTCTTGAAGCATCTTGGCCCGAAGGCAAAAGAATGGCTTGCTGCTTTTTACACCCGGGTTGTTAAGGAAAGTGCATGCCGACTTTGAGGCACCAGGCTAAGATTATTGCGATACCAAAGTCTGGCAAAGATCCCAACAATGCGGCGAGTTATCGGCCGATCTCCTTGCTTTCCGAAGAATCGGTCCTGACTTGGAGAATATCATAAATGTTGAGCAGACAGGCTTCAGGCATGGTCGTAGCACTTGCGATCAAGTCCTTGCCCTGACTACATTTGTTGAAAACGGGTTTCAGAGGAACCTTAAAACTGCAGTTGTTTTCAACATCTAACAGCAGCATATGACTCGGTCTGGCATGCAGGGCTGCTGTTGAAAATTTCCAGAGTATTTCCGCGCTTGATAGTTGAGACTACTGAACTATTCCTTCGCAACAGGCGCTTCAGAGTGCACATCAGAGAGAGCTGCAGCTTGTGGAGGCGTCAGACCAATGGACTCCCACAAGGGTCTGTTCTTTCGCCAGGTTTGTTCAATGTCTATATCAATGACTTACCTGTAACACGGTCGCGCAAGTTCATGTATGCAGATGACATTGCTCTTGGGACCCAAAGTCGCTCATTTTCCTGAGCATGAGGAGGTACTGAACAAGGACCTGGACGATATGACGGACTTCTTCAAGAAATGGCGTCTACAGCCAAGTGCAACAAAGACAGTCTCCAGCGTCTTTCACTTTAACAATGCAAATGCAAACCGTGAGCTTTGCATCCTCCTCAATGGGCAACAAATAAAACACGACCCGACACCAACATACCATGGTGTGACTCTGGACAGATCACTGACATTCTACAACCACTTGAAGAAAACGGCAGCAAAACTTAGCACTCGAAACAACCTGCTCCGCAAACTGGCTGGCTCAATCTGGGGCGCTAGTGCTCAGACACTCAAGACATCAGCACTGGCCCTATGTTATTCGACAGCCGAGTACTGCGCTCCTGTCTGGGCTCGATCATCCCATACTGAGTTAACTGATGTCCAGCTCAACACAACAATGCGCATAATCTCTGGAACACTACGTCCTACTCCTTTACCATGGCTGCCAGTACTCAGCAATATTCCTCCTCCACATCTGAGTCGTCAGGAAGCAACCACAAAAGTGTTGGCTAAGGTCTATGCCAGAGAGAAACTTCCACTGTACATGGACATCACCTCACATCCAGCAGTCCGCTTGACTTCGAGGCGCCCAATGTGTTTAGGTCCGTTGCCGGAGGATATGACAGCTATTTCGGCATGGAGCGTTGAGTGGTCTTCAACAGATCTTGTAAACCACTCCCTCATAGCTCAGCCATCTTTCTGCCCTCCTGGCTTCAACCTTCCACGTCATCTATGGATCACACTGAACCGCTTTCGGACAGGATTGGGTCGTTGTGCAATCAACCTTGTCCGATGGGGCCAGGCCGCTAACTCTTCCTGTTGCTGTGGAGCTCTTCAGACCATGTCACACACTGTGAACAACTGTCCACTGACAAAGTTCCCCGGTGGACTGCAGACTCTACATGTTGCTGATGATGACGCTGTTAAATGGCTGAGCACGCACTGCACACGATAATAATACTACTACTACTACTACTACTACTAATAATAATAATAATCTACATTACGACTAATACATAGATCCTCACATCTATATTATGACTAACACGTAGGTCCCCACAGCTACATTGTGACTAATACCTGCATCCTACCATCTACATTACGTCTAAAACATAGGTACTAAAGCGACTGAAAAATGTTCAACAGAATCTAAACAATGACAGTTTGAATTGTCACATTTTAGTCTTAATACTAACTCCAAAGGCAAAATCTTATGCTAAAGTATGCTAATGATTTGTTGTATTATTTAGAATTACTTCTCTAACTGCACACAAAAGGGTTCAGATTTACATAAATCTTGCCAAAAGCAGCAAACAAGCGATTTCTGTCAAATGATTCGGGAAGTAAACACTACATATGATGAATACTAAACAATTTACCCCCAAAACTCTGCATCCGACGCCGCATAAGGATCACAGGATTAAATAGAACCATTGCATAATATACGGCAACCATAGTGCATTAATTTAACCAGTTTAATAACTATTACGGGGACAGACTAATTAATGACTGTCATATTAACTTTGTGAAACGAAATGACTGTTAATGTCTAACTCGTTATCCCCTGTTAATGACCACTAGCCGTAAACATGAGTACAGCTCTGCGCATGAGTCACAACTGCATACTTTGCAAAGTAATATAGAAAGGTCATTCAGTTTCATTAGTGTACAAACAGGGATGGGGGGTGTGCACAGAGAGAGAGAGAGAGAGAGAGAGAGAGAGAGAGAGAGAGAGATGATGGCTAGGAGATAGTAAGAAGCAAAATCTGTCGTTAGGTACTTATCAAACTCGAACACACTGAAGTATAAATTCATGAATCCTGACTGGGAAAGAACTCATTAGAATATCATTATAATTATACTATCATTTCCTTATGTAGTTTCCATCGTTTCTTGTATACTTCAGTATGCATTTCAACTAGTCTTGTGCCTGCTAAATACGCTACCCAATTTTAAAATAAGGTGATTACCCTCTCTATTTCAATATACTCCGCTCCACACCAAAATTACATCCGACTGGTAGCATTAATTTATAAACGACTACATATGTTCACCTTTAAATGAAGACTAAAACATCAGCCTCCTCTTTTACATAACTCCAATTACGAGCACGCCTTTCCCTACAGTTTACATGAGATTGCCGACTTTAGCTACCCGCCCCGTCCCCCGAAAAAAACCCCAACAACAATCGAAATAAAATATCGCTTAGCTATCGAATATCGCATCACTGCCATCAGAAATTATTTTTGTACCATGCCAGGGATCTATCGGCACATTACGACAAAGCAGAAAAAAAAAAAAAACATCGAACACCTGCGTGTGGATGGAACAAGGTTGATGTTTCCCGTATTTCCAAGGATCTCAAGACAACAGTTGTGTCAATTTAAGGGTTTTAAATAGAGATGCGCGATATTACCGGTATACCGGTTTACCGCTGTATCTTTGTTTGCCGGTGGTACGTACCATGTTACTTTTTCACTGTACCGGTATTTCGTTAGCTTCCGTCAGTAAGGAATAGATGGAAATTCTCGTGTAATCTTGTTGCGAATTAATGCTATTAACACGTGTTTTAGTTTACCGTGACAAATTAATATTTTCTTTTATAAAACAGTTGTATTTGTCACAAATTAATGTCATATATTACAAATATAATTTTATTCATTATCTTTTAATCCAAAGGTTTTCAGGAGAGCATTTGCTTTCAATTCGAAATTAACATAATTCAATTCCACTAAACATCTTATTTGTTGTATCACTGTGTTTTATGCTTACTGACCCTCTCTGACACAATTCTTGCACGGGAGTTGGCATCCAACTCAAAGTTTCCCTGCCTATTATGTTAATCGTATAGCTAGTAAACTGTAGACTTCGTTCGTAACACAACCTATTTTTTTTATCGACAAGCTCTCTAATGTCAGCACCAAGTCCATTACAGGACGTCAACTATTGCGTAAGCATACTCATTCAAACCAAAGTTACATTTTTAGATGACAACTTACACAACAATTAAAATACAAAACTAGCAAACTCATCTGCTTTAAGGTAATGACCGTTTAATTTAATTTTCGGGGGAAGGCCAGTGCGATTTCTTTTCACCTGAGACCTTATTTTTCATTTATATCAAGATTGTTTTCTTCAAATAATATGATCGATATAATATAATATTTAATAATATTTTTTCTTTATATCAGATCAATATATTTTTCCAGCTATTAACAGACATAATTTTTCTTTAAAATAGTGTCAGGCCCCTATCTCAGAACATTAAACTGATGGTCCCCAAAATAAATGCGTAATCCATGGTACGTATCTCGGTATGTGCAGAAATAACGCCATATGCCGCGGTACAAACGTTTCGTAGTAACGAGCTCTAGTTCGAAATGCGTTAATACCTCAAATAGTTTCCCTCTAATCAAATTAATGACAAATTCCCTCTAATCAAATTCTGATTTCACACTTGTATGGTTTTTCTTTCTTCGTACTCGTATTATCTATCTATCTATCTATCTATCTATATATATATATATATATATATATATATATATATATATATATATATATATATATATA
>JAECUM010095704.1:0-38797 GCA_016617855.1 Megalonaias nervosa | reverse complement strand
AAAAAAAAAAAAAAAAAAAAAAAAAAAAAAAAAAAAAAAAAAAAAAAAAAAAAAAAAAAAAATTGCTCTTCAAAACGTATATTAAATGAGCTACCATTGTTATGATTATAAACAATTGTTTATTTGCTTCATGCGATTACAAGTTTTCTGTAGCCGCATATGTAATGTGTATCCGAGTCTTGACTTGCTGGCTGTAAGCTATTGCACTACCCACACAAGCACACAAATCCGAGGTCGTCTATTTTATTCTTCCTTTACTGCTATGGTGACTATCTACAATTTCATAATAGTATGTTAAATGCGCATTCGCGACATCCTGGTTATTTAGCATCCATCTTTTCCATTTCTGTTATTATGTTTCTTGTGCTACAATTATGACATAAAGCTTCAACTTAGTTTAACAACAGCTAATAATTTTTAACAGTAAAACTTACAATATTGCAATGAAACTTTACAATTGTAATAACTGGAATGATATAGAAAGTGATGACTTACAGACACCTGCTTGTTAACACTTTGTATTTTTTGTTGATGGCATAGTTATCAAGGCATTTTGTTTGTGAGGTAGTAAGGTGTGGGTGACAGACAAGAACTACTTGATACACTAGACACAGTGTAAATAGCTGTTATCAGTATTAAGCGTTGAGTTGAAACAACAAATCTTGCTCCAGTTTTCTCAGTTAACAGAGAACCTTGAAGTGCGGACTAGATGGAGATGCCACTGAGACTGAAGTACGAATTAGATGGAGATGGCACTGAGACTGAAATACGAATTAGATGGAGATGCCACTGAGACTGAAATACGAATTAGATGGAGATGCCACTGAGACTGAAGTACGAATTAGATGGAGTTGACAGTGAGACTGAAGTACGAATTAGATGGAGACGGCACTGAGACTGTAGTACAGTCTAGATGGAGATGCCACTAAGTCTGAATTGCAAACTAGATGGAGATGCCACTGAGTCTGAATTGCAAACTTGATGGAGATGCCACTGAGACTGAAGTACGAACATGGAGATGCCATTCAGACTGAAGTACGAACATGGAGATGCCACTGAAATATGGAACGTAGGATTTTAATCTGAACTGCTACTAGCTAGGATACTACAAGTGTGACAAAAAAGATAGAACAAACAGAACAGTTGTTCCTGGTGTATTTGAATTATTAGGCAAACTAATTCCTTCGGGTAATACGAAAACTGCATCCTGTTCAAACGCTGTAGTGCATGATTACAATGTTTGCTTGGAAGCCAGTTTGAAATAGATTACAACCTCTGGAAAATGGTTGGTATGGAAGCCCAGTAGTCGCATTAGAGAACATCACAACCTTATCAGTACACTGGCTCCTCGAGAATAAGCCATTCTGAACTATGTCTGGAGTTGGACACAGTTTGTTATAGATAATATTCGCTCAGCACACCTTGGTGACATGTATGACTTTGAATATTGGTAGAGGTAAGAATATAGAACTACATTTCCTAAAATCTTTATATAGGCACAGTTCTGTACAACTTGGAAAGCCAGATGGCCGGAACTAGCCAATTTATCTGTTGGACAAGGATCTGATGGCATGAGATTAGTCACACTTAATTGGAATTTAAAAGAATGAAAACACCCATTTTCATCTGCATTAATTAAACAGCACCTTGATTCCGGTACCGTCCACTTTGAGATCACCATTTTCCGGCTGTTAATCTTGTCATGTTTAGCATAGTCCGGAATTGAATTTTACTATGTGAATATGGTGCCGTTCACTGAAATGTGAATCTCCAAAAGATCGGCAAAAGAACCTTCTCAGACAAACAATAGCTTAATTCAGCGTGATTGGAATAAACTAAAAATTTTACCAAGGTACAAATAAATAAGCTAATTGATACTGATGTATGTCTGGGGAACGTTTTCTTTTAAACTGTATGTACACTAGATCAGTAAACAGTTGGTTTCTTTAGTGGAATATTCGATCTTACAGATTTCTATGTATTGTCTCCTCTCTTCGACACCCCCACCCCAAGTTAGATCTTGAGAAGAAAATAAAATAAAATTAATATAATAAATATTATTAGTATGTCCGGCTCGATATGTACTTTTTCTGTACATTGAGAAAACAATAAATCTACCTTTAAGAATTTTTTAATGGTATTTCTAGTCACCCATCGGAACCTTAGAGCAGAAATATTCCAATAAAGTGTCCGACAGGAATAACATTTACGATCTGAGAATATATATATATATATATATATATATATATATATATATATATATATATATATATATATATAAGGAAAATTGATTTGGTATTTTAATGTTGAGAGTTCGATGTCGGACGTCATTTCTCCGTTGGCCTACAAATCTAAGAAATGTTTAAAAGTACATTCTCAAATTGTATCAGATGCAAATAAAAATGTTATCTTTCTGCAGATTAGACCAAGACCAACAAGTCGTTCTCCGCATTTTTTGTTTTTTAACATGGTGGCGAAGAACAGCTGTGGAAAACAAAATTCACGGGAGAGCGTCAACTTTATAATTCACTAGGACTGTTGATCTTGGATTAGAATTGCTGAGACATGCGTGGACACCAGCATCACCCTATGGTAAGAGCAACGTTTAGTAACGTACCGATCATTAGTCAGTTCCCGTTATTGTTGTTGTTGTGGGTTTAACGCAATTTTTCTGCGTACCACTGGTTTAAGAAGAACCCAGGAAAACCTATGGTAAGAACAACCGACCTATGGGAAGCTACTGGCAAACTTTCTCACATACTCACTGTAGCAGAGCCTGAGACTCGGCCACCAAGGGCCCCATCAATTCGCGTTGATATAGGCTTTGCTAGTTTAAGTTAGGCCCTGCCAAACCTAAATGTTTTTCCTGTTGACCACTCTTTGCAATATGTATTTTGCGGTTGCTTCCCAACGGTTTTCATCGTGACTAAAATAGCCGATTTTTTTAATTTTGTAGGGGGGAAGGGGGTAACGTGTTGGCATCCCATACAGAAGCTTATTTTACCTTTGATAATTTGAACAATAAAAAAATAGCTGTTATTTTCACTAATAGGTAACTAAAACAGTTAAATACAACTGCTGGTCATTCTAAATACAGAAAGAACATGTATATACTAAAGTATATCAGACATACAATACATAGCTACATTAAAATGCATTACATAATCCAGCACCTAACAATGAAGAGTTCAAAACAGTCACACTCACATAAGTAAAGAACACTGACAACATTAGTCACATGATTATGAAAAACATACATAAACAAGGAGAACGGGAAAGGTAATAGCCAGAACGCATTACAATATCCTGGACATGTCGCTGGAAAAAAATTACACCGCCCTAGGAACGATACAGCTTACGATTTATACGGATGTTTGGCAAATTGCGAGAGCTGTATTTATTTTGCTTGGTCATGACCAAACACAATAAGTGACGTATGCTCAATTTTCCATCAGTTGCCATGCAAATACCTGGAAATGTAACATTATTTTCTCCATAGACCGGCAGCTACGTGGCTCATTAATTGCCTATAGTATTAGTACAATCGTAATTACACAATGCATTAGTACCATGACTATGTGCTTGTATGTATGATTTCTTGTACTTAAGTGTGAAGACAGAAAAAAAGAATGGTAATCTCATAAACATAAATCGAACATTTTTTTTTGTGGAAAGTGTGCATGTGTGTGTATGTGCGAGAGAGAGAGAGACAGACGAACAGACAGACAGACAGAGACAGAGAGATTACTTACCCAGAGCAACACTAACTACGAAAAGTAAAACGTTAATGATTTCTTTCATTCTAATCATGTAATGTGTTTCACCAGCTCGTATATTAATCAGTGATTCAGTCTGAATTTAAAGCGTATGTATTTACCTATATATAGACTAAAATTGTGTGTGGGAAAGGTCTAGCGTTAGTCACGTTATCTGTAGAGCGTGCGCTGAGCAAAGCAAAACAACATGTGTACTTCCTACATGACTTTGGAGCGCATATTTCTTGATTTTTAATGAATATATCACGTGGTTTTTATTAGGTTTCCATGGATGTGCCCGGTAAACTTAAACAATTTTTAACGATGTGATGTGATTATGATTTTTAACGTAGCTTTAACAATTTTCCAGTCATATCGCTACGATGTCTGCAGTGTGGCAGTTTATAGTGATGTCTAGCACTGGGGCATCATGCCGCAGACATGTAGCATGAATTTTTAACGATATCTGATGAAAATCATTGGACGAGATACTATTATGATATATCCCTTGTAGTATTATGGGCCTCTTCAGAGGCAAACGGGAATTAACACTGGACCATAGGCTTACATGTGGGCAACACTTACGACCAAACGGGAATTAACATTGGCCCATAGGTATGCATGTAGGCAAAACTTAATGGCCAAACAGGAATTGAATTAGACCATTGGTTTACATTTAGGCAAAACTTAAGGATCAAATGGGAATTAACATTGTCCCATGGGTTTACATATAGGCATCACTTAAGGGCCAAACGGGATTTAATATTAGTCCATAGGTTTTCATGCAGGTAACACTTAAAGGCCAAACAAGAATTAACATTAGCCAATAGGTTTACATGTAGGCAACACTTAAGAGCTAAAAGAGAAAATTTACTGAGCCAAACCACAGGTTTAAACTTGCGGTAAATGATGGCATTGTTAGAAGTGACTAACCTCATTTGGGGTTACATAGTAACATTCTCAGAGTTGACTTCAATATGCGCCAATATATAGGTACGTACAGGAAATAATATGTTAAAATGGTTTAACATGGGAACTGTATTATAGACTCAGAGTTTATGGGCTCAGACGGTTGAAAGTTTATAGCCTCTACTCAAACGGAAATATCGACTCCGGTATGAAAGCTATGGAGTCTAAGAATTTATGGTCTCGAACTGGATGCTAATGATAAAGTTTTTTTCTGCAATACAACACATGCCGGTACAATGCAACAAACAACACATACAGTTGAGGCATTTTTACAACATAAATATATTTATGTATGTAAATCTATGGAGTCTACGAATTTGTAGACTGAAACGGGATGCTACATTTTTTTTCTTCTAAAATCCAACACACACGTAACAAGCCAACACACCACATATACATTGGTGGTCATATCGCTTCCCTTATGTAAAGATATGGAGTCTAAGAATTTATAGCCTCGAACGGTTTATGGCCTCGAACGGGAATGCTGTTGGTAAGTACTTTTTATCTGCAATCCAACACACGCCTTTACAATGCAATACACAACACATGCATCTGAGGCCATATAGCTCCCGTATGTAAAGCTATGGAGTCTAAGAATTCATAGCCTCAACGGGAATGCTAATGTTAGCGTAGATATCTAAAATCCAACACACCATATATACAATTGTGGTCATATCACCTCGCGTATGTAAAGCTATGGAGTCGAAGAATTTATAGCTTCACACGACTGGAGTGTAGGACAAAATCACCCCCGCCATGACTAAATACCCCTAGAACAAAATACCCCCAGCAAACTGAATGATAGGACATAATCTCCTTTTTTAACCGTCACAAGTATACAGATAAACGATCTGTTATTATTTATAGAATGAGTTAAAGGATGCTTTACTGGAATATTTTCAATGTGGGGGATTTTGTCCTGGGAAGATTTTGTCTGTACTCCATACGATTGTATGGCTTCAAAAGGAATGATAATGTTAACATTTGCATCTACAATTAAACACACACACCTTTAGAATCCAATGCAACACACATACATTTGAGACAATATCGTCATCCATATGTAAAGCTATGGAGTCTAAGACTCTATTGCCCAAAACGGGAATGCTATTGTTAGAATTTGCATCTACAATCCATCACACACCACATATATTATCTAGTAACCGATTTTTGATTACCAGCCCAAAACACACACACACACACACACACACACACACACACACACACACCAGTTTTTTATTACTATCCAAACACACACCCTACAATCCAGCATGCAGTTTTTGATTACTATCGAAACACACCACATATACTATCCATCACCCGCTCTTTGATTACTATCCAACCGCTCAAATAAGCGAGAAGGGTAGGTGTTTATGCATATATTTTATATACAAATCACAGACATGCTATCACACCAAACACACCATATTATCATACTCAAGTAGGCAAGGGTGGGAGTGTTTACATACACGCTATACTTTCATTCAAATGGGGGTCTACGGGAATGTAATATTAAAAGTTTTAGATACTCTCTCACACACTTTTCGACACATTTTCCAGACACACATCTCTACTATCTAGAGACAGTTGTTTTATTACTATCCAAGCACACACCCCACTATATAGTGCCTAATTTGTGATAACTAACACATAAACACACCTTGCTATCAAACGAAGATGGCAGGATTTGTATAGATGCGCTATACTTACATGTATACGAACATACTATACAACGAAAAGTTAGGAGCTTTTATAGACTGGCTATACTTACATCATTCTATCCAAGGATAAAGGTGGGCGCGTTTATAGATGCACACTTCATTTACATACATACAAACATACTATGACGCAAGGGTAAGAGTGTTTATAAACGCGTTATACTTACATATATGCTATCCAAGGATAAAGGTATGAGTGTTTTATAGACGCACGCTATACTTACATACTTACAAACATACTATCACGCAAGGGTAAGAGTGTTTATAAACGCGATATACTTAAATACATACAAACCTATTATCACAAAACAAGGAGGTAGATAGGATGTTAAAGAAAGGGATGAAATATAGACATACAGTCACACACACAAGCAAAGGTTGTAGTGTTTGTACATACATGCACACAACGTACTATCACATCACGTCAAAGTAAAGGGTAGTAGTATTTACATGCTCACTACACAAACACAAGAAAGGGAAAGGGTTTTTACGAAAAGGAAGAATCTTTACGACCCAAGAAATCTAACCTTTCTATGGCTACATCTAAAAAGAAAGAAAGAAACGATAAGGTCCAATTCAGGGCCTCTATATCTCTTACAAAATAGATATATCTCAATTACTGCAAATCAAATAAAAACAATTGTGGAAGTAGTTTCGCTTGCCTACCGCACACAGCAAAGGACTAAATGTATTTGAAAGTACAACATCGTGGGAAATTAGCTGTACCATTACTGAAAGTCATGCATTTCAAATTCGACTCTGTCATAGCTGCTTACAATGAAAGAGGAGAAACAACGTTCACCGAAAATGTCTACATCATCATTATCTTTTCCTCAGTAAGTCAGTGTCAGCATAAGTATAACAGGAGACCATGGACACAATATTCTATCTCATAAGGAAAAGTCACAGCGAAACTTCATTTTCGATAAAGATTCTCCGGTGAATTATAACATATTATCCTCATAAGATGTCACAAATCCTAAAGCCGATGATGACTAGATGATTGCTTGCTTGAAAGATATAACTTTGATCCAAAGAAAATAATTTCACCTAACTCACCGCAAAAGAATTTCTGAAGAAGCCTTCAAGAAGGCAGAAAAATATTGTTACTTTAAAATGGAAATGGTCTCCTATAAATTGGCGTCACAATTCTGAGCAATGCATTACTGCCTCGTCTATGGCACAGCAAGGACATGCCAGAAGGAGACGTCGAAAACCTTTCAGACCTCGTAGACACGTTCAGAAAAATATTAAAAAAAGAAGAACAGCAGTCAGGGAGTTTGATATTTTTCATTACTAACTGAAAAAAAAATATGATGCACAGATATTCTTGCGAATGCCCTAAGTCAGATCTCGATCCAAATGCCACCAATGATGATGACGATGCAAGAATCCCGATGGGTAGAATTTCATCTTGTGTCATTTTTGGCAACCTCAGGTTAACTTGGTTTTGAAAGTCAGAGTTTTCCAACGGACAACGTCATTACATGGGAAGATGCTAAATAGCTCCGTCAACAATTTCATACATTCTTTTCTCATGGAAGTGGATTTGCACTGAGTAGCAGCATGTACAACGTACCTGGAAGATCTCTTGACGTGCGGAAAAGAAGCCAAGAACACACGTCAAAATCAAATAAGGACGCAGTTTATAAATAATTCATCGTTTGCATTTGGATACGTGAATGCAGGACAAGCATTTGTGTGTATGTACGATTGAGACTGAATCGAAATAATCCCATGTTCCATTTGATAGACAATGCTAACTGTTTTGCATATTAATTTACATTGTTTGTTAGGTTTGTTTTTGTATTCATTATATGCTATGGATAATTGTAATTTGGACTTGACCTTGTTCAAAATCAAGTTCTTTTTCTACCTGACCTGAATCATTAACATTGAAATGATAGGTCTACCTGTTGTTTGCCACATGTTATATTTAGTAACAGACCTTCTGAGTATAACTAAGACTGTATCTTGTAAACATTTGGAACCTTCCAGAATGAAATTTTCCATTAGGTTATGTGTTTTTTAATATAGAAAATGTTCAGAAGAACCTGAGGTCAAGTAGATTACTACATAATCATGGTTATCTAGCAATTATTCGTTTGTGCTGAACAATCTGTGCAGTTGTAATATTGTTGTGTCCAGTATTTCATTTGGGCTGGAATTTATTTATTCAAATAGCTTAATTCAATCTATTCTTCTCTGGAAATGAAAAGTTTTAAAAAATAACAGTGAAATTTAAATATTCTTGGCCTGTATTATTGTGATCCAACAAAAGACTGCTGGCACACCACCACGACATATGCCATCACTGGCACATCAACACTTTCATCGTTGGATTTATTTTGGAATGCTACTAAAATTTATTCAGAACTTTAATCATTGCGACTTGTGTTAAAAATTCTAGGATTATTTGGAATTTAATTTGCAATAATGTAAATTCTTTTTATATTTTTCACTTTGTGTTCCAGGTAAATAAATTATTTGTTAAGTTTCACACTATTTTATGTTACTTTGTTTAAAACCGTAGAGTCGAGACATAAGAGTGCAAAACGAATATCAAAGACACCGAACTCTGCTTACTCCGTGTGGATATCTTACTTAAAGTGGGAAACGACATCAGTCAAACTCTCAGCAGAACGACAGCCAAGTGTTCGATACGACGAGTAGAAGACAAAACCTTCAACATTGACTCTGGACTCCGATCCAAGATGATCGTGTTTTCCAAGAACATCCACCCAAACTTTTGCTCACTGGCATTGCGAATAATGCGGCCTTCAATGGAGCTATCAAAGCAAAATCCTTTCTAGTTCCAACCCTTCAATGTGTCCAAGATAGAAGTTATCATAGACAGACGTTGTCTATAGGATCTTTTTAACCTAACTTTTTCCAGAAAAATTGTTTGAGATCTTACATGTCTCTTTGAAGTCACTGGTGAGTTAGGTACCAACAGCAGCCACTGTAATTCGTACGACCATTATGCAGGAGGATATGTTGTGTGGGAATTTAATTTCACTACAGACCAAGGTAGCGACGAGGGGCATTTCCTATCTATAAAACCGGGTTCGTGTGGAACATTTATTTGCAGTGGTCTGGAGAACACAGTGAACATCATCTTGTATGCAGAATTTGGCAATCCTCTGGAAATCAACAGTTTGAAATAAGCGACTCCAGTCTATAAGAAAAAGAGATGGAACACGTATCTATGAAGATTGGCGAAGAGGATGTTTCCTATCCAGAACAACAGCAACAGTTACAGACCGCAAGTGAAGAAGTCAAACATACAGTCATGCTGTTAAGATGTCCACAAATAGAACACCTAATCTCCTGTTATTCTTATGACTTGGCTGGAAAAATTGCAGGCCTAGCTAGAGAACAATGTCATGGTTGCTAAATATCATCCAAGTCAGAACAAACACGATAAATGTTTGCACGATGCGTTGAGAGGAATAACTGGAAGAGTATCTGCGAGAAGAATGCTCCCTAAAAATGTTCTCTGAAAAGAGTAGATTTTGAAAACGTTGTCATTCTTTGAAAATCTACTCAATTTATTAATGTGAGATTACAAGGACCAGATTCCATTGTGTGTATTTTTTTCAGCAACGCAGGTTGGGGTTTTCCTTATAACATTAAATGAGAAGAATTGAAGATATAGATAGAAAAGATATGTAGGCCTCGCCATGCGTAATACTCAAGGGCATGATGAGACCTACACGTCCTGGATATCGTCGGGGTAAATTTCTCAATGATCCATGACGACAATCAACGGTCCTTTTTCTGGGTCACTCACACCTCTTTGAAAAGAGATATTACTCTGAAATAATTGTCAATTTTTGCTTTTATGCAGTGTATATCTTTGTCTTCCGCAGAAATATAACTTAAACAATTTCTATTCAAGTGCAATAGTATATTTGAGGCTATAGTGAATATGTATAAACAGTACCTATCCTTTTTCTAATGTTAAACCTGAAGCATAATAACTCGTCAAGAAGAGAAAATCTGTTGAAAGAAGAGAACTTGTCACTCAAAAACTTTGACCAAAACAACTACACAGTAGAGTTCATGTGGGCTCCATCACACATAAGCAATGAAGGGGGGGGGGGCACTTTAGGATCACGTGACTTCTATGTTAAATTTGGTCGTTTGCACTTTGGGGTTAAACGGGAATTAAACATGGAGCAGATTGGGCCAGTCTAGGATCAAGGGGGAATTAAACAGAGCGAATGTAGAGCGATAAGGGATTGGGCCTGTCTAGGGTCAATAGGAATTGGAGAGGGGTGACGTCATGGTACTGGAGACTGGCAACAATGTTGCAAGTGACTGACCTCAATCGGGTGGAAGAGTGTGGCAAGGGGCTGACCTGAATACGCGTTACTCTAGGGACAAATAGAGATATAGTTGGAGATATAGACATATGACACAAACATAGATTGATGAGCATCAATCTATCACACCAAAAAAATCGACGAAGTAATTATTTAGGCAAGAGAGAATAGATATCATTTCGAGGCAATGGAGTGTCAATGAAAAGGGCCCTTGGTTTTTTTGTTAACACCATTCAGTTAACATAGAGGGCATCGCACGGATCTTCTTCTCTTCCTCAAAATTCGTCCGACCTCTGGACCGTAGATTAAGACTCTCTTCAGACAGCCTTGTTTCCCCACATAGATTCTTTGTTTCCAAAGGCCTGTATCAGTCATCTGGGTAATTGCCCATGATGATTTGACATACATGGGATAGTCCGGGTGGAACAACATCGACGATAGAAGAGTAGACGATTCTACGTTAGTCCACATCTTGTGACGAGAACAGGTGAATGGAATGAGGTGAACAGTGGTTATTTATAGTGGAAGAGCAGATCAAAATGGATTGAGTTCTTTCACCAATCCTAACACGCGTTACAAAATTTAGTCACAGTGCGGAGTCTGTCTTCCAATCCGAAGAGATCTGCCTGTGACGTCACATTCCCTAATAGGTGCGATAGCGTCTGTGAGCAGTGAATCAATGCGACAGAATTAGAACATGACGGAAGCTACTAAGACGATGAATTGGGGTGCACCGGCCGTGGAGACGAGGAGTGTGATGGCCTAGCAGCGGCTACTAAAGCAAACAGTCCTACTTCCAGAAGAAAACCATTTTAATTGGGATTTAGTGGGTTTTCTCTCTTCTTCACAAGAATTTGTTCCGGTACCAGCACCTTCACCACCTTCTAATTCCTTACCGTACGTCGAGGATTTTAAACAGAGACAGAAAGAAGAATTGGAGAAATGTTTGCAACAGCAGAAAGAAGCAGAACAAGCCATTCCCATTCAAAGCAACAGCGAGAAGAAGAGGCAAGAAATAGAAAACGACAGGAAGAAGACGAAGTAGAGAAGAAACAAGGTCTAGGAGAGAAGGAGGACAGTGAAAGTCAAACGGTGATGGCACTCTTAGACATTTTGGCAGAGTTAAGGAGTCTGAAACAAATGTATCAGACTTCTTTAATACAACCCAAGAGAAATAGACCGTCCCGAGCCAAACAGCCCAACCCCGTCCACACACCTACTACGCCTGAGATACCAACACTAGTGATTTCTACCAAATCATCGACAGTAGCAGTTCCAGACGTAGACCTTGGGGATAACACCCAACGGTCCTTTTCAGGGCCACTCATGTCTCTCGAAAAGAGACTAATCATTGTTTGCCAAAATCAATTAAAACTCAAAATCCCTTTTTTTCCCCCACGATTTACGCGTGTAAGTGCGTGAGAGCCTAGGTCCTTATTATAAAAATCAAAACCAAGAGACACATAGTTTGTCTTTCTGGTATATTCTCTGGAAGAAATTTACAATCCAATTTCACAACACATCACTTTAAAAAGTTCATTTTTCTTCTTTTTTGTCTTTTCACTCTCTCCTTTTTTTTGATTTCTTCACCGTCACTGGTTTTTCCTCTTCTTCCTCACTTTCTTCTCGTCTTCTTTTCTTCTCTTTCTGGACGTATCTAGGTTCTTCCTTTTCGGAGGGTGCCTCTTCTTCCTGTTCGGAACCCCTCTCTATCTTTTGCTCCTGTTGTTTTTTAGGGCAGTCTGAAGACCAATGTCCTTTCTCTTGACAATAATAACATGTATCTTGACTTTCATCTCTTTTAATGCCTCTGTTGCTTTGACGTTGTGGACATTCAGAAGACCAATGCCCTTTCTTCTGACAGATATAGCAAGTATCTTGACGTTTATCTCGAAAGGAGGGAGAGTAGTCTGTCGGCTTCTCCGAAAAAAACATTTTTATGATACCTCGCAAAGCTCTGATCAGATGTTCGGTCTGTGTTGGCTCTTCCATCGTTCTGGTCGGATTGAGAATGAAATTAATACTTTGAGGGAAGATACTGACGTTACATTAAGATATAGGGGACCATGGCGTTTAAAATGTAGTCATTTGATTTTATGCGATCAAGATGAAACGATCGCATGATTTCGTGAAGAAAGGAGAAGAAAGTAAGAGGCAGAAACGTGATTTATCGCCTCGCACAGTCGCTGAAGTCTTGGCTCAAATTCATGCCAGCGATTTTGAAGATGAGATGAGTGAGCCAGAATCTAGGCCCAGAGAGTCTACACCCAGTCAAAGTCCATCACCAACTGTAAACCCTGAAAAGTACTTTCACATTCGAGAGACGAACAAACGCTCCTCTAGAAAATTTAGAACCACCGCCTACACGTACACGGTGAAATTTAAAGATTTCAAGTCCTATGCACCGCTGGATAAAACAAATGTGTTCATCACGGATTTGTGGGATTCTTTGTTAATCACATTGAAACAGCCAAAGAAGACGATCGCTTGACACTTTCCCATTATCACGACAGTCTGAAGTACCCTGTTTGGATCGCGTTTAACAGGCCAGCAGAAATGACACCTTCCAAAGCCATCGACAAGATTCAACACGTGCAGCAATCCAACGACAAGTTTCACATCACCGATGGAAAAGCGACACTGTACATGGCCTACGTTTCTATTCCCAAAGGGACCGGACTCATAAAGGTGTTATTTGTGGACGACCTTCGCAGCACCAAAAAGATCCTCGTCCGAATTAACAACACTCAAAGCCAGATGAGTTTAGCCAGGGCCGCCGTGGTGGGACGAACGTATGCCGACAGGAACGACACGGCAGAATGGAAAAATGCGTAGGAGAACATTCGACAATCGGACAAAAGCAAACAACGAAGAGAAGCAGAACTCCTGTTACGGCAAGCTGGCCTATCCAAAGACACACCCTGTTGCATTCCTGAAATGCAAAATTTGGAAGACGTCTTGGCTCCACCCTACACCTTGAAAGTACACCCTCAAGAAGTGAGCGGCCCCCTGTTGTTTCGAGGCAAAAATTTCAAAGACGGAAAATACATTCACGTCTATCATCACGATGAACATTTCGATGCCATTACAAGTATCACCGCATTCCTCGGATTCAGTTATTACTGTGAGAAATATGACTATGGCTATAACAATCGAAAGCAACACAAACATTGTGGATCGAAATGTGAGGGATTTTTGCTCTCTAAACCCTGTCTGGACAAAAGACAAGAACGAGTGCATTGCCCTGCTTGTCAGCGCACTTTTGAGAGCCCTGCCTGTTACCAACAACATCTCAAGACGTAAGGTTCACATCAGAAAAGTGCTTGACAACTACTTAGATTTTGCCCTACTTGTGGACAAGTTATACGTAGCAATAATGCCAAGTCACACATTTGTCCAGGAAAGAAACAATGTCACCTTTGTCACCAAATCGTAAACTTGGAACACGAATGCTACATTCAAAAATACCAACCCCAAAAGAAGGAAGAAGAAGAGGGTCAGAAGAAGAAAGGGAATTTCATTTTTTTTCAATTTCGAATGCATGCAAGAGACTGGCATTCACATTTTGTCATTGCCCCCACTGTACCAAGATTCCTGGAGGGCGTGAAAAAATCTTTGCGGGACCAAATACGCTGGCCGATTTTGCCCAATGGATCTTAGACCCTATCGACGAGACGTGGAGCCAAGAGGACATCGTCCGAACAACGAGAAGCTTTCTACGCTTGGTACCACTCTCACGCCTCTGACCCCTTCGACTGTCAGGAAGAAATGTTAAAGTATTGTCTTTCCGACGTGGACATTTTACGGCTCTGCTGTGGAAAATTTCGAGAATTGTTCATGGAGCACGGAGGGATCGATCCTTTGAAGAAAGCCTGCACCTTTGCCAAAGCGTGTCCTTTAGTGTACCTCAAATGATTCATGCCCGAGAAGACCCTGGCTGTCATACGCCCTCAAACGACCAATTTTGTCAAACGTCAATACTCGGTGAAAGCCCTATGCTGGATACATTACTTGTGCGACAAGGAAGACAAATGGATCCAACACGCCCGAAACGGAGGAGGTGAAAAGACCATCGGAACGTATTCCGTGGATGGCTGGGACTTAGAAAACCCCAAGATAGTGTGCGAGTTTAATGGTTGCTTATTTCACGGATGTTCGACTTGTTACCCTCAACGTGACACCAAAGATCAGTTTTTACCATGGAAGACTTGTACGAGGCCACTTGTCAGCGGCGCTTAAAGTTAGAACAGCAAGGATATCAAGTTGTGGAAATGTGGGAACACGAGTACGATCACCGTTTGAAAACCGATCCTGAGTTTAAATGTATCGTGGAAAGTTACAACTGATAAGAATTACACGAGATCGTACTTGTCCCTGTACGAAGCCACGGGTCAATTAGGGACCAACAGTAGTCACGGTATTTCGTACGACGATTATGCAGGAGGCTAAGCGTTGTGGGCCTTTGATTTCACTCCAGACCAAGGCAGCGACGAGGGACATTTCCACCCTATAAAATCCGGCCAGATTCGTGTAAAACTTCAGTTCGCAGATCCTCTATCCCCAAACCACACGGTGAACGTCATCTTGTATGCCGAATTCGACAATACGATAGAAATCAACAGTTTGAGAGCAGTCATTCTAGACTATTAGAAGGTATGAAAGACTCTTATCCCTCTTTGAATGGTAGAGAATCTTTGGAAATGGAATGGGAGGATATCGTGGAAGCAGAACCATCCACCAAAAAAGACAAAGACGAAGAGGACATGGTGATGTCCACGTGGCCAGAACAAGAACAACATTTAGTCTCCTGTTTTGCTAAACATCTGTCGGAAACCATTACAGGGTTGACCAAAAAACATTGCCATGGAGTCAAAAAGAACACTTAGACGAGTATCTGGAGGACGCTTGGGGTCTCATCTGGGAAGATGCAGTGTTACATCAGTGGTATAAAGACTTGCGTGATCATTCCTCCCCTCCATTGACTGCTCTAGAGATCCATTGCATCGAATCTCTCTTGGCCCAGAGCACGGAGACGAAGCGAAGAGACGATTACTTGACAGAGATTTTTAAGCAAAAGGTCAGGATTGAATTGATGACTTATCATTACCTGTGAAACAAGAAAAAAAACCCAAAACAAAATGGATACCTGGGAACTTTGTTACCTTTAGAAAAACAGTTCGTACACCGCTTCTTAGAACCCTGTCGTGTTCGCTATAGATGAACTTCCTTATCGCAAACCTAAAGACCATCAAGCCTATGTCATCTACACGAACGACAGTCATCTCCCAGGAACGCACTGGGTAGCCGTCTACTTTCCTGGGAGATGACTGTCTGAAATATTTTGATTCGTATGGATTACCAACTTTGGAAGACGACATCATCGACTTTATGAGAAGAAATGCCCAGACGACTCGCTTCAATAATGTGAAATTACAAGGTACAGATTCCATGGTGTGTGGACAATATTGTGTGTATTTTCTTCATCAACGCAGTCTTGGATATCCCTTAGAATATTTAGTGACTTATTTTGATCGTGACTCTTCTAGAAACGATGAAAAAGTAGATGGTTTTGTGACCGTTATGGATATCTCTTGTCTTTAGCTAGGAAACGCAGTGTACATCAATGGCCAAATGACCTCCATTAGTGGAAGTCTAACTTGACTTCACAACGTTGTCAACCTTGTCAAAAATTGGTTATTTGAAAAAATGTATTGAGGTTATATTATGTATTGGTTAATTGTTGGTGAAATAAAAATGTTATCTTTTGAAAGATGTGTTGGTGGTTTGTTTTTAATTTTTTTTATCATTATACATGCTCTTTGACTTCTCTCTCTATCCCTCACCATGAGATGAACTATAGCTTTCCTACCCCCCCAAAAAAAAAATCGTAGGGATGTTTTCTATCGCGTCTGCGCTTGCGCCCTATAAAACACGGCAGTCTCCAGTCTGTCCAGATACATACACTCTGCGACGAAATCCAACTACCAGACATCCAAGCGGACCAACACCAACTTAACGATCCCACCCCTTGGAGAAACAACGCTCCCAGTATAAACCTTATAGCACAAACATTCGGCTCTAAACACCAAAGCCCATGGAGGGTTCTAACAGAAATCCACAAAACCATGTAGGAAAAGTACACGGGATACACCAAAATCTATACAGATGGATCCAAGGCTAAAGAACTCAACAGAACAGCGGCGGCATTTGTGGTACCGGAATACCTATTTCAACTCGGAGCCAGACTTACAGACGGCTGCTCTATCTACACAGCAGAATTCTGGGCAATCAGGGAAGCACTAAAATGGATAAAAACACAAACCCACAAACAACACGTCATCATAACAGACTCACTCAGCGTATTAAAAACTCTGGAATCCGGCACATCCAAAAGTAGAGGAAACATGCCAGAAGAAACAATGTTAATCATCAGAGAACTCGAAGAACACCAACACCAGATTGAATTCCTTTGGGTACCATCACACATCAACTTGAGCGGAAATGACAGGGCAGATATTGCAGCAAAACGCAACCTTTTAAATAACGACATATATCCGCTCAACTACATCGTACATGAATTATATACCCAAGTAAAACACCGAATAAATCAAAAGTGGCAAAATATATGGGACAACACCAACAAAGGCAGACACCTATACCAACTAGATAAGGAAGTCACCAGAAAAATCAGAATACCCAAATACATGGAAGTTATAGACATCAAGATAATTAATAGGATAAAAACAGGAAAAACACTACTAAGGAGCAATTTTGGAAGACACCTCAAGGAACATCCAAATCAAACCATCAACTGCCCGAACTGTCCCTCACCAGAAACACTCGAACACGTATTCAACACCTGCCCAAGTTACCACACACAACGGAATAGCTTCCAAGAATATCGGAAAAGGATCAATGCACCTACAACTCATCCAGCGCTCCTTGACAAGGATCAAAACAAGAACATTGAGAGCACTTACAATAATATAATAATGTACCTCAAAAAAAATCCACAAATATGGAAACATATAAACAACAACGGAAGTAAAAGGGGATTCGCACCAAACCTATACAAAGGAAAACCTGGCAACACAAAACCTATACCAACCTAACTGTAACCTATCACCTACACAGGAATTAAAAGTGACTAAAGCAGCAAACGCTCGCTAGCCGAATGTGCCAGCCTAGCAGCAAACATATCAACTATACCGGAAATGAAAGGGACTAAAGCAGCATACGCTAGCTAGCCAATTGGCAAGTCCCCAACGAAGCTTGAAAAATTATCAGCACCACCGGATTTAAAAGGGGCTAAAGCAGCTCACGCTAGCTAGCCAAATGGCAAGTCCACGACGAAAATTAACAAAACTATCAACAACACCAGATTTTAAAAGGACTATAGCAGCAACCGCTCGCCAGCCAAATAACAAGACCAAAAACAACAGGCAAAAGATGACCAAAGGAAAAACCCACAATAAAAAAAATAGGAACGACGGATGTACGATGACCAGGAGCGACGACTAGAAATACATAACACTCCACCCACAACAATTTTACAAACTACCTCAACCTGCATCCTTGGATGCTTTCTGGATAATACAATAAAAAAAAACTAGCCACAGGATAGATGCCCTTGATATGCCTTACAGGGACCTGATTACTCAGCAGGGGCACCTGTCTCAACACACACAACAAAAACGCACACACACTTCCTTTTTATGTATAGAATTAACTATTGTTTTCCTTCTCCTTTTTACCTCGACCGCTCCGGTGGCCTAGTGGTTAGAGCGTCCGCCTCGGATGCGGGAGGTCGTGGGTTCGATCCCCGGTCGAGTCATACCAAAGACTTACAAAAATGGTACTAACAGCTGCCTCGCTTGGCGCTCAGCATTAAGAGGTTAGTGTTAGGACTGGTCGGCCTGGTGTCAGGATAATGTGACTGGGTGGGACATCATGCTACATGTCTGCGGCATGATGCCCCAGTGCTAGACATCACTATAAACTGCCACACTGCAGACATCGTAGCGATATGACTGAAAAATTGTTAAAGCTACGTTAAAAATCATAATCACATCACATCACCTTTTTACCTCCTACTATATCGCATGACTATTCCAAACACTAACAACCCAAAGAAGCACAATATATATTCAAAACATTAATTGGAGAGGGATAATTAGGCACGAGGTAAAAGCTGGAAGATGGAGCAAATCAAAGGAGGAAGAAAGGACAAAATCAGAGGAGGAAGAAAGGAGAGCACGGAAAACAGAAAATGTACCATAACACCAAAACACAAAGGGCAATAAAAGGCATCGGCTCTCAAATAAAAGAAAGAAAACCCTTTCCTTCCCACTCCCCATTCTGGCGGGCCGAAAACAGGTGCTAGGGAAAACATACTAGCGAACACCTGGTTGGAATCCTTTGCTCAACAAGCCCTTGTTCTTCAAAGATTCTCCAAAACAAGCCCGACCCCCTCACCGGACAAGCGAGCGCCTCCTTCTTCTTTTCTCTTCGGACAAGCGAAAGGTTACCGGACAAGCGAAAGGTGTGAGGTCAAGCCAGCGGTGAGGACTCCATCACCTTAACCACGTCAGCCACAGCCACAATCACTACCACCAGTACCAAGAGCCGCTGTCTCCCAGATGGGACGAAGATATGGAGAGACAGTGGCAAGAGTGGGTGCCGCAGAGACCTCATCATCCCCGGGTCTGGCATAGGAGAAGACAGAGGGAACAAGTCTTCACTATCCCTCAAAGTGAAAACTGGGATGATGAGGCCACTCATCAACCATCTGCGTTCCCAAGAACAACATTGAATTGGGAACAAGATTGGAATCGGCGATGTGTCTGTGGTGACCAGCCTGGGAGGTGTCACCATTAACCAGGTGTATCTGAAGTTAAAAAGAAACAGCCCTTCTCAGGGCTAACCAGATCTGTAGAAAAGAGAGACTAATCAAGTTGCCAATCATATAATTATATGCCTGTTTGTGTGTGCGTGTGTGTGTGTATGTGTGCACGCGTAGGTTTGTTTGTGTGTTTATGTGTGTTTGTTTTTTGTTTGTTTGTGTGCGCGCGCGTACGTTTGTGTGTGTGTGTATATGTATATGTGTGCGCGCATACGTTTGTGTGTGTGTGTGTGTGTGTTTTCCTTAACAAACCCCTTGTCCCTACACTCATGAGTGTATGTTTTGTGTGAATGTGGAGTAGTGTGACTATAAACACTAACTCCTTTGCTGATGTGATTGTAGGTAATGGTGTGTTGTGTACATAAAAATGTTCCTTCTCGAGCTAAGTATTGATAGAAAGTATAGAGGTTTTGTTAGTATTAGTTTGTTGTTTTGTATAAAAATTTATTGTCGGTTAGCACTCTCATCCCTGTGGATTGTTGTGTAGGTGATATGGGTAGTTGGTAAGAGGGGATGTTTTCCTTCACGTCAGTGCATGAGACATATTAAGTGAAGCGTTCGTCAATCGTATAATTCAACATTGAATAACAACAAAAATGGCAAGCAATCACGTCAACAAAATGCAGAAGTTGCAAGAAGTGGTGGACGATACATGGATGGTGGAGGAAATATTAGTCAGGTTGGAAGATGGATGTTATAGTCCTCACCGAGTGAAAATGGAGATCAATAATTTAAGAAAGGCCAAGGAAAGGCTTAGAGAGCTGATAAAAGAGGAAAAGGCGGAGAAGAAGGACAAAGAGGAAAAAGAACAAATGAGAGCGAACAATGTTAAGTTAGAAAAAGAAAAGGAGAATGAGAAAAGGAGAAAAGAGGAGGAAGAGGAGGAGGAGAAAGAGAATGGGAAGAAGAAGAAAACAAAAAATGTAATGGAGAAGATGAGAAGTTGGTGGACAAGAAGAAGGGAGGAGAGAAATTAGACAAAGTTAAACTGCCCATTTCAGGGCTACTCCATTGCCTCGAAAAGACATCTATTCTCTCTTGTCTATAAAAATGTTTAGTCGATTTTTTGGTGTGACAGATTGATGTTCATCAATCTATGTTTGTGTCATATATCTATGTCTCTATCTATGTTTCTATTTGTCCCTAGAGTAACGCGTATTCAGGTCAGCCCCTTGCCACACTCTTCCGCCCGATTGAGGTCAGCCACTTGCAACAATGTTACCAGTCTCCAGTACCATGACGTCATCCCTCTCCAATTCCTTTTGACCCTAGACAGACCCAATCCCTTGTCTCTCTACATTCGCTCTGTTCAATTCCCCTTGACCCTAGACTGGCCCAATCTGCTCCATGTTAAATTCCCGTTTGAGCCCAAAGTGCAAACGAACAAATTTAACATAGAAGTCTACGTGACCATAAACGACCCCCCTTCACTACTCACATAGCCATTCCTGTGAACGAAATGCAGATAAAGAAGTAAAACTACTTTTAAATGAGCCCGAAGTCCTTCATGTTATCATACATTACCCATGGACAATTTAGCTTAATGAGAATAATACTAAACTCAAGTGGCAAAGGGATTGGAATAACAACCTTAAGGGCAGAGCATAAGGGATGTTAGTAGACAAATTAATGCCCCCAAATTGCACAATCCTATTGACTTCAAAATTATAAACAGACTAAGAACCGGAAAAACTCTCCTAGCGAGTAACTTTGGAAGGTTCTTACCAACAAGTAATGCATTAGGTATATACTGCCCTCATTGTCCCATTCTAGAGGCAATTGAAAATGTTATAAATGAATACACGTACAAAGCAATGCAAATGAAATTATTCCAAGCAAAATAGACCAAATTTGAAACCTCTATATGCTATCCAGATACTCTGAAACTGAATAACAACAACTTCCAAAATACCTGTCAGAATTTACTCGGTTTCATTTCAGAGGCAAGAGAAAAGAAAAAAAAAAAAAAAAAAATTAATCTCCTGTATTAGATCAAAATAGAAAGAACAAAACATACCCAGATATAGTTTAAGTCTCGCTATTCGCCAAGGTATTCGCACCTACCCGACTTCATTTTGCAGCAGGATCACGTTTAACACACATGTGCAAGTTTGTATTGCAGATCTTACAAAAAATTTGGGCTTCAAATCCTAACTCACCCACTTTACAACCCAACTTAACTATTTTCCGAACTTGAAAGATTTGATATGGGAAAATCATTATCAGCTGAAAAGAACAATGGGATGCAAACGCCGGATCGCAACGAATGCATTACGCTACGGGGCTGCTACCCTTGTTCAGGACATAGGGCACAAAATGAGAGAAATGCATTAAGTCAAAATAATGCTACTTTGACAAATACTAATCCTATTATTTTAAACAGCTAAGTAAACCTTTTTACAGCATTTCTTATAGAACTTTTCTTGATCAACCCACGTATTTTAAGTCAAACTTCACTGCCTCAAATTTGACAAAACTTGATCCTTAACAAGAAAAGATAACATGGTCACTGCAATATGAGGAGTAGATCACGAAAACCTACATTGGTCTGGAGCATGATACTGCTGAGGTTGGCTTCGTGCATCAATGAATATTTTTTGCACAGAGTGAAATATGTTGCATTAGAAACTGGCATCAAATGGTACGTGTTTTTGGTAAAGACAAATACCATGCCATTAATACCCATTAAGAGATATACGCTATATAACTAGCGAAAGGCTGAAAAGCACTTAAATATTTTAGTTTACCGTATAATTAGCGTGAGTTAGAATAACAGAAGTGGACCGAAATAATTTACCATGACTTTATCATAAATAACAAATTGCTAAAATAGTGGGGATTTGGTCCAATTGTCTGCATAAAACTTTATCTGGCATACATTTAATGACTGCATAATATTTTATCTGGCATACATTTAGCTGTATGTACTATATGTACTGGATTTCTTATAACACTCCACGTACACAATGAACCAGGACTCGAAGGTGGGCAAATGATGTACATATAAATGCGGATCAAACAGCTTAGTCTGTTCGCAACAACAAATAGGCAAAGCTCTTATTATTTCATGTTTGAAATGTAGAGCGTCGTAGGTCGCAGCCAAGCGAACGGATTGCATAAGGCTGTTTCTGTATCTTGACAGGTAGATGTTAATGAAACAAGTAAACATTTTTTCTGTTGTCGTGTTTTTAACGGATCTGATACTTGGGTCGCACGGTATATAAACTTAAAATGCAGTCAATCCGTCAAATTGTGCATATCAATCTCCATTAGTTACACTACTGATTAAAGTGTTATATATGGTGTTAGCTGTTAGATTACAATTACTTCAGTAGTAGTAGTAGTAGTAGTAGTAGTAGTAGTAGTAGTAACATTCTACAAGAACCATCTTTCTTTTCTAAATACGAAAATGTCAAGCTATCAATAAATATACGTATACAATAAACACACTGATTAGAATATGTAGAATACGTAAATGATAAAATGTAATTATTGCAAGGTTTCTTTTCTTTTCTTTATTTATTCCGTGATTCCCACGCTCCTGGAAATCGGGAGGAAAAAGTAGGGAGAAAGAATACGGTTGTTCACAACCCGGAAAAGCGCTTTAATTTTGCAAGTATTGATAAAAAAAACCCGAGATAAATAAAGAATTTGTAACCGCCGTTTGATCACAGAAAAAGAACACAAAATTAACTTGTATTTGAACTCATCATAAGTTTAATTTATTGAGTTTTCGCCGGACTTCTCGAAGGCTGATGAGCTCTCTTCATCTTATTGAGGTGTAACTGTATGGACCATTTGGTCTTTACCCTCAAAATATTTGTTTAGTTAATTCAAGCGCTCAAGCGATCGGGCTAGTTAAGTCTAAACTAAGTAATAAGAAAGAGTGAAAGCCAACAAGTTTAGTAAAATTCAACAAAAATATATTTTTTTCCTAAAGTACAAAGTGAAAATTTAACAAACTGACAGTATTTTCCATTAAATCCCAAATAGTCCGAAAAAGCTTATCAGAAGTCCAAATATAGAAAGTTCCAATTGAATTCCAGTGGTTTTAAAAATAACTGAAACAATTTATTGTGTTGATGTGCAAGTAGTCTCCAACGTGTTAATGTGCCAATGGCCTGAATTGTGATGATGTGCTAACAGTCTTTTGATGTATCACAATAATATAATCCAAAAATTATCTTATCTGAATTCACTATAATTATAAATTAATGTTACAGTCCAAGAATATTATTGATGAGCACTTTGTACTTCTAGTGAAAAATAATTTGAATAAATAATTCCATCCAAATGAAATCTGAAGAGAACAATAAGACTGATTCTGCTTCAAGATGTTAAGGCAAGAATGAGTAATTTCTCAAGTAAACATCATTATATAAAAAGCTATGACACAAGATGAGGGTCAAAGTTCATTTCTGTAACATTGTAAGTTGTCAACAAGATAAAGTCTATTACTAAAATTATAATAAAAAACATGCCAAACATCAGGTACACCATGTTTTTCCATGGGGGAAATTCCAATGTCCTAGACTAAGATTTAGATAAACATGTTTACCTCTATTGGTAATGATTCTAATATTTAATCTATGCTCCCAGAGAAATATTAGCGATGTATTATGTCGTTTACGAAATCAATGTCCCTACTCAGGTACACAGTGTACTTGATTTTGGAGTAAGGTCAATGCAAAATACAATTACACATAACATATAATCGTGGAGAAAAAAGTCAACAAAAAATAAAAATTAAATATACATAACATAGTAGACTGGTTGTTAAATAACAAGCTCCATATCAGTAGGTTTAAAAGGTATGAAGACCAATCTAGCGTCAGAGTATGTCAACATGTGAGAGCGGAATCTGCGACTACGATACGTTTTAGAGATAAATAATAACGTTTATATTCCCCAGTTCCCCTTACAATAAGTAAAGTTGACACAAATATATTATTAAAAGGAATGGATGCGTACCCGGTCGGGCAACCCGGACCCGGCAGGGTTTTTCACTACTGGAAATACTCGGCTCGGCCTGGTTTTAAGAAAGAGAATTTTTTCTTGCCGTGTCGGTCGTCCCTCCCCCGTAGACAAAAACCACACTCTGTTTTATGGTTGGCAAAAATCGGTGTGAGGGGTTAGGGAAACCGGAAGTAATGGGAATAGAGAAGCCCGACCCGGTAAAATCCGAATTCGGCACCCGCAAAACTTCATCTTGGAGAAAACAAGCAAAATGATCTTTTAAAAGGTGTTTGACCCAAAGTGCGCTATTGTTTCAAAATGTTGGAATTTCTGCCTTCGCTGGATTTATATTTAATTCTTTTCAACTACACTTTTGTACTACTCTTCTCATTCGTCCTCAGGCTGTGCCAGGTGCATCCTTTTGGATGATTACAAGACATTTATTGACACAATCTAACACAAGGGATGGGAAACAAGTAAGCACTTCCAGCTTACTTTTGGCCCTTCCATACACATATGTTCGTTGGTTCTGAATGCTGTTGCAGTCGAAAGTTTTACAATTAAGCCGTTTGGTGTCCTTCGTGTTGGAACTGAAAACATTTACAGTTTTTGTCGTTTCTGCATTCGCTGGATATTTAATGCTTGTTTTCTACTAAATGTTTTACAACATTTGTCCTACTTTGCCAAGGTTTTCCAGGCATATCATTGTGATGATATCATGGGGTTATTTCGAGATTGTATAAAAACATTTAAAACCTGATCACTTTACATCAAACTCTGTACAATACGAGATACATCTGTGGGTTTTTTTTTTACAGTTTCATGGAATAGGTAACAGTTATAATAAAGAGTGTATTTTATATGAATACAAATATTTACTCATCTTTACATCAATTTGTTCAATAAAATGTTACATTCATGCAATATGTGGCTTAAAATGCTCATCGTGGTTTTAGTAAAAGTTTTCAACAAAAAAATATTTCAAATTATTCTATCCACATGTTTTTAATCTGTTTTAATCTGTTTTCCTTCCTTGCCTTCCCCGAAATCACTAGGTTTACATCATTGCACAATATGGTCTTCTTCTCTGAAATGCATTCACGTATCCTTATTCTTGTGTATACGACTTTGTGCCGGATGTTGAGTCTCTCGGGAAGACGTCATTTCGCCAACATGTCGCTACCCCAGATCTCGTCACTTCATACAAAGTCGTGTTGGCTCATATGCAAGAGAAGTATATACGTAAACAGAATTATTAAAATACTTTACTGTTACAGGCATGTCTTGCTGTTTATTGTACGAATGTTGCTTACATATAGCAGAGATTTAACATGAATGTTTCACCTTGAAAGAAGTTGCTGGAGATGCTTGAGAAAAGATCAGAATTCAGTACAAATCAATCGCTGCACCCGTAATGTTGTAAAATAATCACCAAATAAAGTTATCTTAATAAGGCAACATTATGATATCTGTACATTTACAATTATTGATTACAGAGTTTAAATAAAATTGTCAAATATACTAGTAAGGTGTGAATTAGAGCGAACTTGGAGTGTCAGTTGTAGTCTGTCTACCCGAATCAACGGATTTTACTCAGTCGTTATTTGATGTCTTGTCTATATTCAAATGTTTCCAAGAATTTCTCTCATCGTATACGATCATCATTAATCTCACTGTAAGGTCAGTACTTTGCAGGAGTTTGAACTTGACTTCGTCTATATTTTTGTGTCTGTTGGGAATACATACAAATTTGTCTGTAGCATACAACTTCTATATGTCAAGAAATTCAAGTTTTCTATTGTCCGATCTTAATTCAATCTTATTCTTGGAATAGTCTGATAAAAGTAGTTTTTTTTATTTTTGTTACTGTCATGACTTTGTTCTCACACCACACCAACAAAACCGCCATTATCATACTACTCGGTACGCCTCTCTGAGATTGTCCGTCGATGTGACAAAAGTACAAAAACAAGTGAAATGCACTTTTGCGACGGACAAGTATGCGCAAGTACATCCATTTCCACATCCACTGTCCATTACGCACTGACCATTGACACACGCACACTAACCCGCGATTGAAATCTGCTTGCATCTCCAACAGGCGCTCATGCCAGAGGATAGTCATGCGGGGTACACGATTTCATCCCAGATCAGTAACCAGCTAAAACTCCATTGTCATGTTACTCGGTTCAAGCTTCTGAGAAGAGGGGAAAAGTTACAAATTATTAACTTAAACTGTCATTTAAATGTTCAAGGGCAATATGTTTTGCTGAAAATGTATTTATATGAGCTAAAACAGGCAATTTTATATTGGACCGCTCTGGTGACCTAGTGCTTCAAGCGTCCGCCTCGGATGCGGGAGGTCGCGGATTCGAACCCAGGCCGAGTCATACCAAAGACTTATAAAAATGGTACTAACAGCTGCCTTGCTAGGCGCTCAGCATTAAGAGATTAGTGTTAGGAATGGTCGGCCTGGTGTCAGGATAATGTGACTGGGTGGGACATCATGCTACGTGTCTGCGGCATGATGCCCCAGTGTATAACTATAAACTGCCATACTGCAGACATTGTAGCGATATGACTGAAAAATTGTTAAAGCTACTTTAACAATCCAAATCACACACACACACACACACACACACACACACACACACACACACACAGAGTTTTATATTGAATTTTACTAACGATAGATTATGGCATTGAGATATTATTGAGCTATTGCATTGTATTTATCTTGTTGCTTGAAGACTAAGCAAGAACAACTAGAGTTACATTTTTCATATACATTGGGTCTTGGATACAATGCACGTGGCAACAATCACGACTGTGGGTTTGAACCACACAGTACCAGAGAATATCACTGTGAAGAACAATGCCACAGTAATCTGATATAGATTACATCTCGCTATTTGCCAAGGTATTCGTACTTACCTGACGCCAAGGTATTCGTACCTACCTGACTTCATTTTGCAGCAGGATCACGTTCCGCACACATGTGCAAGTTTGTATTGCAGATCTTACAAAAAATTTCGGCTTCAAATCCTAACTAAGCCACTATACAATCCAACTTAACTTTTTTCCAAACTTGAAAGATTCGTTATGGGAAAACCATTATCAGCTGAAAAGAACAGAGGGATGAAATCGCCGGATCGCAACGAATGCTTTACGCTACGTGTCTGCTACCTTTGTTCAGGACATGGGGCACAAAATGAGAGAAACGCATTTAAGTCAAAACATGGGCACCTCCTTGGTCAGGGAAATCGAGGCTTTGGGCCCAAAATATACAAATATATCTCTCTGGCAGCAGCATGCAGGAGAGTATGAATAGTAGCAGAGTGGTATATATGTTATATATGCCTCTCATATATATATATATAAAAATTCCGACAAGTTTAATCGTGCAAATGAAGCTTAAAATATGTCACAAGATTCTGTTCAAAACGCTTAATAAATATTAGCTTTAGTTTCAGACTGCTTCTTATACTAACTCTCAAGGCTGACTGCCCCCCCCCCCTGAAAATCCTGACAACCCCCCGGCACAAAGTCCTGACCCCCCCCCTTGCAAAACATCCTGTGGGCGCCCAGGAGTAAAAATAATGTTACTTTGAAAAGTACTACTCCTATTATTTTAAACAGTTAAGTAAACCTTTTTACAGCATTTGTTATAGAACTTTTCTTTATCAACCCACGTATTTTAAGTCAAACTTCACTGCCTCAAATTTGACAAAACGTGATCGTTAATAAGAAAAGATAACATGGCCACTGCAATATGAGGAGTAGATCACGAATACCTACATTGGTTTGAAACATTATACTGCTCAGGTTGGCTTCGTGCATCAATGAATATTTTTGGCACAGAGTGAAATATGTTGCATTAGAAACATACCTAACCACTTGAAACTGGTATCAAATGGTACGTGCTTTTGGTAAAGACAAAACCATGCCATTAATACACACTAACAGATATACACTATATAACTAGCGAAAGGCTGAAAAGCACTTGAATATTTTAGTTTACCGTATAATTAGCGTGAGTTAGTATAATAGAAGTGGACCGAAATAATTTACCATGACTTTATTATAAATAACAAATGCTAAAATACTGGGGATTTGGTCCAATTGTCTGCACAACACTTTATCTGGCATACATTTAATGACTGCACAATATTTTATCTGGCATACATTTAGCTGTGTGTTCTATATGTATTGGATTTCTTATAACACTCCCCATACACAATGAACCAGGACTCGAAGGCGCGCAAATGATGTACATGTAAATGCAGATCAAACAGCTTAGTCTGTTTACAACAACAAATAGGCAAAGCTTTTATTCCTTCATGTTTAAAACGGATTGCATAGCCAAGCGAAACGGATTGCATAAGGCTGTTTCTGTATCTTGACAGGTAGACGTTAATGAAACAAGTAAACATGTTTTCTGTTGTTGTGTTTTTAACGGATCTGATACTTGGGTCGCACGGTATATAAACTTAAAATGCAGTCAATCCGTCAAATTGTGCATATCAATCTCCATTAGTTACACTACTGATTAAAGTGTTATATATGGTGTTAGCTGTTAGATTACAGTTACTTCAGTAGTAGTAGTAGTAGTAGTAGTAGTAGTAGTAGTAGTAACATTCTGCAAAAATCATCTTTCTTTTCTAAACATGAAAATGCCAAGCTATCAATAAATATATGTATATAATAAATACACTGATTAGAATATCTAGAATACGCAAATGATCAAATGTAACTATGCAAGGTTTCTATTCTTTTCTTTATTTATTCCGTGATTCCCACGCTCCGGGAAATCGGGAGGAAAAAGTCGGAAGAAAGAATACAGTTATTCACAACCCGAAAAAGCCATTTAATTTTGCAAATATTGATCAAAGACTGAGATAAATAAAGAATTTGTAACGGCCGTTTGATCACAGAAAAGAAAATTAACTCGTATTTGAACTCATCGTGAGTTTAATTTATTGAGTTTTCGCCAGACTTCTCGAAGGGTGAGGCGCTCTTCATCTTGTTGAGGTGTAACTGTATGGACCACTTGGTCCTTACCCTCAAAATATTTGTTCAGTTAATTCAAGCACTCAAGCGATCGGACTAGTCAAGTCTAAACTAAGTAATAGAAAAGAGCGAAAGCTAACAAGTTTTGTAAAATTCAACAAAAATATTTTTCCCTAAAATACAAAGTGAAAATTTAAAAAACTGACAGTATGGTGCATTAAATCCCAAATAGTCCGAAAAGGATTTATCAGAAGTCCAAATATAGAAAGTTCCAATTGAATTCCAGTATTTTTCTAAGTAGGTTAAAATATTTAATGTGTTGATATGCAAGTAGTCTCCAACGTGTTAATGTGCCAATGGCCTGAATTGTGATGATGTGCTAACAGTCTTTTGAAGTATGCCAATAATATAATCCAAAAATTATCTTGTCTGAATTCACTATAATTCAAAATTAATGTTACAGTCCAAGAATATTATTGATGAGCACTTTGCACTTCTAGTGAATAATAATTTGAATAAATAATTCCACCCAAATGAAATCTGAAGAGAAAAATAAGACTGATTCTGCTTCAAGATGTTAAGGCAAGAATGAGTACTTTCTCAAGTAAACATCATTATATAAAAAGCTATGACACAAGATGAGGGTCAAAGTTAATTTCTATAACATTTTAAGTTGTCAACAAGATAAAGTCTATTACTAAAATTATAATAAAAAACATGTCAAGCATCAGGTACACCATGTTTTTTCATGGGGGAAAGTCCAGTGTCCAAGACTTAGACTAAGATAAACATGTTTACCTCTATTGGTAATGATTCTAATATTTAATCTATGCTCCCAGAGAAATATTAGCGATGTATTATGTCGTTCACTAAATCAATGCCCCTACTCAGGTACACAGTGTACTTGATTTTGGCCTAAGGTCAATTACAAAATACAATTATACATTACATGTAATCGTGGAGAAAAAAGCCAACAAACCATAAAAATTAAATATACATAACAAAGTAAACTGGTTGTTCCATAACAAGCTCCATATCCGTAGGTTTATTTACGTAAAAGGTATGAAGACCAGTCTAGCGTCAGAGTATGTCAACATGTGAGAGCGGAATCTGCGACTACGATACGTTTTAGAGAAAAATAATAACGTTTATATTCCCCAGTTCCCCTTACAACATGTAAAGTTAACACAAATATATTATTAATAGGGATAAATGCGTACCTGGTCTGGCAACCCGGACCCGGCAGCGTTTTGGACTACTGGAAATACTCAGCTCGGCCTGGTTTTAAGGAAAAGAATATTTTCTTGCCGTGTCGGTCGCCCCATATCCCGTAGACAAAAACCACACTCTGTTTTATGGTTGGCAAAAATCGGTGTGAGGTGTTAGGGAAACCGGAAGTAATGAGAGTAGAGAATCCCGACCCGGTAAAATTCGAACCCGGTACCCACAAAACTACCCTGCCCGTCCATCCTATAATTGTCATAAATATTTGCTTATTATTTCGTTGCTTACATCGCTATTATTTACCATTAACTGTATCATGAATAGTAGCCTTCGACACCATTTCCACCCCCACCTTGGCCTTTTGATGAATTTTGCTATCAGACCTAGCTATATACGAATAAATCTACCAACTTCTGTTATAATATTCAATACAGAATACCAGTCTCTTGGTGTACTTGACAATGATTGCATTAAATATAGCAAGGGACCCACCATTTAACTGTCAAAGTTCTCCGGCTCGCAAACAGCTTGAAAGAATATTATTGCTCTATTGCTCTTCTTTATAGCAACAAAAAGGAAATAATTATATCCAATATATTTTTGCTGAAAAATATAATTATCTAGAGGTAGAAAACTCCTGGCTAAAAAGAAAATCCATGGACCCCTCTGAAAATTTTATTGTCGGCTTCGATGTGGATTTAGAACCAAAACAAATTAAAATCTCAGTTATTATTTCTATAAGGGTATATAATTTTATTGAGTTTTAGTCAAAATTTAAAGCCCCTTTTTTAAAAATAAACATTTCTTCGTACCAATAATTACACTTAAGCAGAGTAAATCTAAAATTTTTATCTTGAAAATTGAAATGAGTTACATGGAAATTGACATGAATTTCAACAGTTTTACTTGTTTCTAATAGTATGTCCTATGACGTTAATACATATTCACATGACTAATTCAAATGTTATGAAAGACTCTAAAAATGGAACATGTCTTGCTTTAAAAAATGCACGTTTTTTAAACCAATTTATTGTTGATTCCGTTCAGTTATGGTCATTTGTGAATATGAAAAGAATCTATTTCATCTTGGAGAAAACAAGGAAAATAATCTTTCAGAAAGTGTTTAACCCAAAGTGCGCTATTGTTTCAAAATGTTGGCATTACTGCCTTCGCTGGATTTATATTTAATTGTTTTCAACTACACTTTTGTACTACTTTCCTTTTTCGTCCTCAGGCTGTGCCAAGTGCATCCTTTCGATGATGACATGACGTTTATTGATACAATGTAACACAAGGGATGGGACACAAGTAAGCACTTCCAGCTTACTTTTGGCCCTTCCATACACATATGTTCGTTGGTTCTGAATGCTGTTGCAGTCGAAAGTTTTACAATTAAGCCGTTTGGTGTCCTTCGTGTTGGAACTGAAAACATTTACAGTTTTTGTCATTTCTGCATTCGCTGGATATTTATTGCATGCTTTCTATTAAATGTTTTACAACATTTGTCCTACTTTGCCAAGCTTTTCCAGGCATATCATTGTGATGATGTCATGGGGTTATTTCGAGATTGTAAAACAACATTCAAAACCTGATCACTTTACCTCAAACTCTGTACAATAGGAAATACATCTGTGGGTTGTTTTTGTTTTTGTTTTTTTTGTTTTACAATTTCATGGAATAGGTAACAGTTATATGTATTTTATATGAATACAAATCATCTTTACATCAATTTGTTCAATAAAATGTTAGATTCATGCAATATGTGGCTTAAGATACTCATCGTGGTTTTATTTAAAGTTTTCAACAAAAATATTTTAAATTATTCTATCCACATATTTTAATCTTTTGAAACTCTTTTCTTAATCTAAGAGACAAATTTTGCTTCCTTGCCTTCCCCGAAATCACTAGGTTTACATCATTGTACGATATGGTCTTCTTCTCTGAAATGCTTTCACATATCCTTATTGTTGCGGATGTTGAGTCTCTCGGGAACACGTCATTTCGATAACATGTCGCTACCCCAGACCTCGTCATTTCATACAAAGTCGTGTTGGCTCATATGCAAGAGAAGTATATACGTAAACAGAATTATTAAAATACTTTACTGTTACAGGCATGTCTTGCTGTTTATTGTACGAATGTTGCTTACATATAGCAGAGATTTAACATGAATGTTTCACCTTGAAAGAAGTTGCTGGAGATGCTTGAGAAAAGATCAGAATTCAGTACAAATCAATCGCTGCACCCGTAATGTTGTAAAATAATCACCAAAATAAAGTTATCTTAATAAGGCAACATTATGATATCTGTACATTTACAATTATTGATTACAGAGTTTAAATAAAATTGTCAAACATACTAGTAAGGTGTGAATTAGAGCGAACTTGAAGTGTCAGTTGTAGTCTGTCTACCCGAATCAACGGATTTTACTCAGTCGTTATTTGATGTCTTGTCTATATTCAAATGTTTCCAAGAATTTCTCTCATCGTATACGATCATCATTAATCTCACTGTAAGGTCAGTACTTTGTGGGAGTTTGAACTTGCCTTCGTCTATATTTTTGTGTCTGTTGGGAATACATACAAATTTGTCTGTAGCATACAACTTCTGTGTGTCAAGAAATTCAAGTTTTGTATTGTCCGATCTTAATTCAATCTTATTTTTGGAATAGTCTGATAAAAGTAGTTTTTTTTTATTTTTGTTACTGTCATGACTTTGTTCTCACACCACACCAACAAAACCACCATTATCATACTACTCAGTACGCGTCTCTGAGATTGTCCGTCGATGTGACAAAAGTACAAAAACAAGTGAAATGCACTTTTGCGACGGACAAGTATGCGCAAGTACATCCATTTCCACATCCACTGTCCATTACGCACTGACCACTGACACACGCACACGCATACTAACCCGTGATTGAAATCTGCTTGCATCTCCAACAGGCGCTCATGCCAGAGGATAGTCATGCGGGGTACACGATTTCATCCCAGATCAGTAACCAGCTAAAACTCCATTGTCATGTTACTCGGTTCAAGCTTCTGAGAAGAGGGGAAAAGTTACAAATTATTAACTTAAACTGTCATTTAAATGTTCAAGGGCAATATGTTTTGCTGAAAATGTATTTATATGAGCTAAAACAGGCAATTTTATATTGGACCGCTCTGGTGGCCTAGTGCTTCAAGCGTCCGCCTCGGATGCGGGAGGTCGCGGATTCGAACCCAGGTCGAGTCATACCAAAGACTTATAAAAATGGTACTAACAGCTGCCTTGCTAGGCGCTCAGCATTAAGAGATTAGTGTTAGGAATGGTCGGCCTGGTGTCAGGATAATGTGACTGGGTGGGACATCATGCTACGTGTCTGCGGCATGATGCCCCAGTGTATAACTATAAACTGCCATACTGCAGACATTGTAGCGATATGACTGAAAAATTGTTAAAGCTACTTTAACAATCCAAATCATACACACACACACACACACACACACACACACACACACACACACACACAGTTTAATATTGAATTTTACTAACGATAGATTATGGCATTGAGATATTATTGAGCTATTGCATTGTATTTATCTTGTTGCTTGAAGACTAAGCAAGAACAACTAGAGTTACATTTTTCATATACATTGGGTCTTGGATACAATGCACGTGGCAACAATCACGACTGTGGGTTTGAACCACACAGTACCAGAGAATATCACTGTGAAGAACAATGCCACAGTAATCTGATATAGATTACATCTCGCTATTTGCCAAGGTATTCGTACTTACCTGACGCCAAGGTATTCGTACCTACCTGACTTCATTTTGCAGCAGGATCACGTTCCGCACACATGTGCAAGTTTGTATTGCAGATCTTACAAAAAATTTCGGCTTCAAATCCTAACTAAGCCACTATACAATCCAACTTAACTTTTTTCCAAACTTGAAAGATTCGTTATGGGAAAACCATTATCAGCTGAAAAGAACAGAGGGATGAAATCGCCGGATCGCAACGAATGCTTTACGCTACGTGTCTGCTACCTTTGTTCAGGACATGGGGCACAAAATGAGAGAAACGCATTTAAGTCAAAACATGGGCGCACGCAGCATGGGTCAAGGGGGGGGGCACGTGACCCCCCCGGAAATCATACTGCAAATATATATATATATATATATATATATATATATATATATATATATATATATATATATATATATATATATATATAAAAATTCCGACAAGTTTAATCGTGCAAATGAAGCTTAAAATATGTCACAAGATTCTGTTCAAAACGCTTAATAAATATTAGCTTTAGTTTCAGACTGCTTCTTATACTAACTCTCAAGGCTGACTGCCCCCCCCCCCTGAAAATCCTGACAACCCCCCGGCACAAAGTCCTGACCCCCCCCCCTTGCAAAACATCCTGTGGGCGCCCAGGAGTAAAAATAATGTTACTTTGAAAAGTACTACTCCTATTATTTTAAACAGTTAAGTAAACCTTTTTACAGCATTTGTTATAGAACTTTTCTTTATCAACCCACGTATTTTAAGTCAAACTTCACTGCCTCAAATTTGACAAAACGTGATCGTTAATAAGAAAAGATAACATGGCCACTGCAATATGAGGAGTAGATCACGAATACCTACATTGGTTTGAAACATTATACTGCTCAGGTTGGCTTCGTGCATCAATGAATATTTTTGGCACAGAGTGAAATATGTTGCATTAGAAACATACCTAACCACTTGAAACTGGTATCAAATGGTACGTGCTTTTGGTAAAGACAAAACCATGCCATTAATACACACTAACAGATATACACTATATAACTAGCGAAAGGCTGAAAAGCACTTGAATATTTTAGTTTACCGTATAATTAGCGTGAGTTAGTATAATAGAAGTGGACCGAAATAATTTACCATGACTTTATTATAAATAACAAATGCTAAAATACTGGGGATTTGGTCCAATTGTCTGCACAACACTTTATCTGGCATACATTTAATGACTGCACAATATTTTATCTGGCATACATTTAGCTGTGTGTTCTATATGTATTGGATTTCTTATAACACTCCCCATACACAATGAACCAGGACTCGAAGGCGCGCAAATGATGTACATGTAAATGCAGATCAAACAGCTTAGTCTGTTTACAACAACAAATAGGCAAAGCTTTTATTCCTTCATGTTTAAAACGGATTGCATAGCCAAGCGAAACGGATTGCATAAGGCTGTTTCTGTATCTTGACAGGTAGACGTTAATGAAACAAGTAAACATGTTTTCTGTTGTTGTGTTTTTAACGGATCTGATACTTGGGTCGCACGGTATATAAACTTAAAATGCAGTCAATCCGTCAAATTGTGCATATCAATCTCCATTAGTTACACTACTGATTAAAGTGTTATATATGGTGTTAGCTGTTAGATTACAGTTACTTCAGTAGTAGTAGTAGTAGTAGTAACATTCTGCAAAAATCATCTTTCTTTTCTAAACATGAAAATGCCAAGCTATCAATAAATATATGTATATAATAAATACACTGATTAGAATATCTAGAATACGCAAATGATCAAATGTAACTATTGCAAGGTTTCTTTTCTTTTCTTTATTTATTCCGTGATTCCCACGCTCCTGGAAATCGGGAGGAAAAAGTCGGAAGAAAGAATACAGTTATTCACAACCCGAAAAAGCCATTTAATTTTGCAAATATTGATCAAAGACTGAGATAAATAAAGAATTTGTAACGGCCGTTTGATCACAGAAAAGAAAATTAACTCGTATTTGAACTCATCGTGAGTTTAATTTATTGAGTTTTCGCCGGACTTCTCGAAGGGTGAGGCGCTCTTCATCTTGTTGAGGTGTAACTGTATGGACCACTTGGTCCTTACCCTCAAAATATTTGTTCAGTTAATTCAAGCACTCAAGCGATCGGACTAGTCAAGTCTAAACTAAGTAATAGAAAAGAGCGAAAGCTAACAAGTTTTGTAAAATTCAACAAAAATATTTTTCCCTAAAATACAAAGTGAAAATTTAAAAAAAAAACTGACAGTATGGTGCATTAAATCCCAAATAGTCCGAAAAGAATTTATCAGCAGTCCAAATATAGAAAGTTCCAATTGAATTCCAGTATTTTTCTAAGTAGGTTAAAATATTTAATGTGTTGATATGCAAGTAGTCTCCAACGTGTTAATGTGCCAATGGCCTGAATTGTGATGATGTGCTAACAGTCTTTTGAAGTATGCCAATAATATAATCCAAAAATTATCTTGTCTGAATTCACTATAATTCAAAATTAATGTTACAGTCCAAGAATATTATTGATGAGCACTTTGCACTTCTAGTGAATAATAATTTGAATAAATAATTCCACCCAAATGAAATCTGAAGAGAAAAATAAGACTGATTCTGCTTCAAGATGTTAAGGCAAGAATGAGTACTTTCTCAAGTAAACATCATTATATAAAAAGCTATGACACAAGATGAGGGTCAAAGTTAATTTCTATAACATTTTAAGTTGTCAACAAGATAAAGTCTATTACTAAAATTATAATAAAAAACATGTCAAGCATCAGGTACACCATGTTTTTTCATGGGGGAAAGTCCAGTGTCCAAGACTTAGACTAAGATAAACATGTTTACCTCTATTGGTAATGATTCTAATATTTAATCTATGCTCCCAGAGAAATATTAGCGATGTATTATGTCGTTCACTAAATCAATGCCCCTACTCAGGTACACAGTGTACTTGATTTTGGCCTAAGGTCAATTACAAAATACAATTATACATTACATGTAATCGTGGAGAAAAAAGCCAACAAACCATAAAAATTAAATATACATAACAAAGTAAACTGGTTGTTCCATAACAAGCTCCATATCCGTAGGTTTATTTACGTAAAAGGTATGAAGACCAGTCTAGCGTCAGAGTATGTCAACATGTGAGAGCGGAATCTGCGACTACGATACGTTTTAGAGAAAAATAATAACGTTTATATTCCCCAGTTCCCCTTACAACATGTAAAGTTAACACAAATATATTATTAATAGGGATAAATGCGTACCTGGTCTGGCAACCCGGACCCGGCAGCGTTTTGGACTACTGGAAATACTCAGCTCGGCCTGGTTTTAAGGAAAAGAATATTTTCTTGCCGTGTCGGTCGCCCCATATCCCGTAGACAAAAACCACACTCTGTTTTATGGTTGGCAAAAATCGGTGTGAGGTGTTAGGGAAACCGGAAGTAATGAGAGTAGAGAATCCCGACCCGGTAAAATTCGAACCCGGTACCCACAAAACTACCCTGCCCGTCCATCCTATAATTGTCATAAATATTTGCTTATTATTTCGTTGCTTACATCGCTATTATTTACCATTAACTGTATCATGAATAGTAGCCTTCGACACCATTTCCACCCCCACCTTGGCCTTTTGATGAATTTTGCTATCAGACCTAGCTATATACGAATAAATCTACCAACTTCTGTTATAATATTCAATACAGAATACCAGTCTCTTGGTGTACTTGACAATGATTGCATTAAATATAGCAAGGGACCCACCATTTAACTGTCAAAGTTCTCCGGCTCGCAAACAGCTTGAAAGAATATTATTGCTCTATTGCTCTTCTTTATAGCAACAAAAAGGAAATAATTATATCCAATATATTTTTGCTGAAAAATATAATTATCTAGAGGTAGAAAACTCCTGGCTAAAAAGAAAATCCATGGACCCCTCTGAAAATTTTATTGTCGGCTTCGATGTGGATTTAGAACCAAAACAAATTAAAATCTCAGTTATTATTTCTATAAGGGTATATAATTTTATTGAGTTTTAGTCAAAATTTAAAGCCCCTTTTTTAAAAATAAACATTTCTTCGTACCAATAATTACACTTAAGCAGAGTAAATCTAAAATTTTTATCTTGAAAATTGAAATGAGTTA